>BJCM01062199.1:0-20544 GCA_018326385.1 Flaveria bidentis | reverse complement strand
TATAAGTATTCTCTTGTTCTTGTAACTTAAATATGCTTTGTAACACTTGTAATAGAACCTGAGAAAGCAATATACTGCAATCTTGAAAACCCATTTCCTTGTGTTGTGTTCTTTGGTTCTGTCTCATATAATTACTTGTGATCTTAGTATCATCTCTTGTGGTTAATCCAGTTCACTGTTTGATTAAATTTGAGTTGCTCTCCTCTTTGTGTTGTTGTGTTGTAAATTGCAAAGCCTTCAACGGTCCTGCAGTTACAGAGATAAGCGATATATTGATTTATCACGATTAAATATCTCGTCCAGCATGGATGTAGTGAGTTTAATATGTTGCTCTGGTTTACTTTCGTTGTTGATGCCTTTTGATTGTGAACTTTTGTTCAATTTTGGTTAATTTGATTGTTTATGTTCATGAATTATCTATTGCTGTGATTTGAAATTTTGAGTTTTATCTGTTCATAAATCATAGAATAAAGTGATGAGAAATTTAGTGGTTTATCATGATTATGACTACTGATCGCTGTTATGTTGTTCTCATTTGAAATTTCTTCTCGTGGTGAAGAGTTGAATGATGATCATTGCTAGTTTGCTTTGTTTTCTGTTGATTAACTCAATGTCAATTAGTTCATAGTAAGGATGAAGAATGTGAGCAATATAGAATGTAAACTTGAGTAATTATGATGAATATCAGAAGTATAATGAATAGGTTTAATTTAATAGGTTTAAAAAATAAGTTTAATCTAATTATAGAATTTTTTACTATTCTGCAGATGTTAAAAACAAACAGTCTTTTTCTTGCAAACTGCAGACGTTTGGTCCACCTCTTCTGCTGCAAATGTCTGCAGATGTGACACATATAAATAAATGATTTAGACTGGTTGTTATGATTTCTCATAATATTTGTGATTATAAAGTAAAAAATAACTCTTATATTTGTGGGGTTTGGTGATAAGCTGAATTACTTCACTTACACTTTGTATGTTGTTCCTCACAACTAAAACTTATGACTTTATAGTCATAAAACAACAACATTACTAATGATTCTAATCTATGCATGTATATAATATAATACACATACATACAGAGCAAGATTCTATGCAAAAAATAATTATTATGATAACATGTTGACAAGATGAATGATTAGTTTCTTTAATTTTAAAAGTTGTTTAAACATAAAAATGATAAAATATGATGTATGTCCGTCTCACTACAACAAATTGATCTTGTGGAACAAGGACTACAACAAATTGATCTTGTGGAACAAGGACTACGAAGAAATGTTATAGTCGCAAGATGGCATGTCATTACTATAAAGTTAAATATTTTGGACTTCTTTTCAATTTTTGTAAAAATGAATTTCCCTACGACTCTACTGTTACTTTTCATTTATACATGTCAAGCTATGGCGACAACATTTTCCACCTATATATGCTAAGGGATGGTGGTGGAGTATATGGCGGTGAGTTATTGGGTCTATAGCGACAGTTTTCTTTGTCACCATAGTCTACATATCTTGTAGTGCTAGCTATTCTTAAATTTGAATAAATATTCATATACACAAATTTTATAAATATGTATAACTTATACATGTGTTGATTGATTATATTATCTACAAATAACTTACACATATGTAGTTAACAGTTAAACCATTCAAAACATATCAAAATTAGTTTCATGGGTTGTTACAAACAAGTATTTAACCACATTTTGCTACTGGTTGACTTTACAAAAACATAAACACGTTGCAAGATTGTATTCAAAATCAGAATATGACATTGTTTCTGAGCATTCAAGGAAACACGAAAGCTTGTAGATAAAAATAGAGTTAATTGCATGATCAGTCTATATACTTTGCTCATATTATAATATTGGTACCAACTTTTAAAAATTACAGGTTTGGTTTTAACCGTTTATCAAAACGTAATATCATTGGTTCCTGACACTAACTTTTGTTAAGTTTTTCAATTAAGTAGAGGTGAAAAAACTTATGGAACCTCTTTATTTTCATATATATATATATACATATATATATATATATTGAAAAAAACATGCACATACACACCATGACATCAACACCGTCGGACGTCATACCGCCATACCACCACTGCCCCATCCTCCGCTTGAACCCGCCTCTGTAACCCACCATTGATCTGACTCCACCTGCGCCGCATCCTACGCAAACCCACCATCGAACAACCATCATCATGACCCATGTTAACTTGGATCAAACATGCAATCAAATGAAAAACAGAGGAGCAAAAGATGTAGTCAAATGCAATCAGATTTATTAATCAAAAGCTTACTAAACTTCAGCAGAAAGATTACAATGAATTTCGACTAATTTTTGGATGATTGAAAACAAACAACTATGTAGAATTTAAATAGAGAATAAAATAAACTAACTCCTTATTAATCGATCAATCCAGCTTTCTCGGTCAAACCGAACTCCAACGTTCACATGATTCCCCACGTGCAATTTACTTTGAACTGGTCAATATTCACCCAACATTTTCCCCCTGAATGTTGACCTGCTTCTTCAATTCCTCCATTCCAACTAGATTCCTCATCTCAACAAACTTAACTAATGGCAGGGCCTTAGTTAGAATATCTGCTTTCTGCAACTTTCCACTGACTTGCTCCACACTAATCTGATCTCTTTGACCACACTCACGTTTGAAGTGATGTTTAGTGTCAATGTGCTTACTTCGTTTGTGGAAAACAGGATTCTTCATAAGTGCAATTGCTGACTCGTTATCCACAAACAATTTGACCTTCTGAGCTTCTTTACCCAACAACTCACTAACCAAGTTTCGTAACCACAAACCTTGGCATGCTGCAGATGTTGCAGCCATGAATTCTGCCTCACAAGAGCTGAGAGCAATTGTATTTTGTTTTTGGGACACCCAAGTAACAAGATTATTTGAGTAATAGAAAGCTACCCCGGTTGTGCCTCGACAATCTTTTGGATCTGTACCATAGCTATTGTCACTGTATCCCACCAGTGCACCATCTCCACCTTTTTTTATACTTCAACCCGTACGCCATAGTGCCTTTTATGTATCTAAGAATTTGCTTAACAGCTGCATAATGACTCTCCTTTGGGGCCTACATAAACCTGCTCACTACACCAACCGAGTAACTAAGATCTAGCCTTGTATGAATTAAATATCGAAGACTCCCAATCAGCTTTCGATATTTTGTCACTTCAAAATCCCTTCCATGTTCATCTTTAGTAAGTTGCAACTTCGGCTGCATTGGCCATTTAGCTGCATTGCAAGTAGCCATACCAGTTATGTCGAGGATCTTCCTAGCATAGCTCTCCTGCTTCAGGATTACTGCATTCTCTGATTGCTCAACTTCAATACCAATATAATATTCTAGATCACCCAAGTCAGTCATATCAAAAACTGACTTCATTTTCTTCTTAAATTCTTGTATTTTAACTTCATCTGACCCGGTCACAATCAAATCGTCAACATTCCCTCCTATAAACCATTCCCTCCTTTTTCTTCACTTCGAATCCCGGTGGTTGTGTAACATAGACTTCATCTTTGAGTTTTCCATTGAGGAAGGCTGCTTTGACATCCAAGTGATGCACACGCCAATTCTCCTTAGCAGCAAATGCTAACAACAGCCTAGTCGTCTCCATTCTTGCAACCGGTGCAAAAGCATCTTCAAAATCTACTCCTTTCTGTTGTACGTATCCCTTCGCAACCAATCGAGCCCTGTGTCGAGTAACATTTCCGCTAGCATCCTTCTTTGCTTTAAACACCCATCTTAACCCAATTGCTTTATGTCCATGAGGCAATTGAGTTAAGGTCCACGTGTTGTTTCTTTCAATCGAAGCTAGCTTCGTCTTCATGGCATCTCTCCATGATTCCCCATTCAAAGCTTCTTCAACTGATGCAGGTTCTTCATCAATCAAAAGCAACTCATTCTGCTCATATAATTCTCAAATCTGATCATCATTCATAGATTCTAAGTCATGATAAACACTATCAAGTGAACGAAATCCCTAAGGAGGTGTGTCATTAAGCGACACCGATGGATGTGATGCTTCTTTACTTGTTGATTGTGCTCCTGGTGTTCCAACAGGAGAGTAACTCTAATGGTTATCAATAGATTGAGTGGACATGGGACTTTGCAGTATTGGTGTATTGGGGTTCACTTCCTCAAATTGAGGTTGTGAATCGATCTGATCTATTTGCTTGTTAATGGTTGTGTTCACTTCACCAGCCGGTACATTACCCCACCAGGTTGGAGTTGGCTCCTCACTTTTGCAACCTACTTTTCATGCCCAAGATTTTTGTTCATCAAATTCAACATCACGAGATACCACCACTGTCATATTATTTGGATCAAGGAGCATGTACCCTTTTGTTCCCTCTTCAATTCCCAAATGAACCAAGGCTTTACTCCGATCACTCAATTTGGTGACATGTGGTCCCAAATTCTTTGAATAAGAAACGCAACCGAACACCTTTACATGCATCAGTGTTGGTTTTCGTTTCTTCCATAATTCATAAGGAGTTGATTTTTTCAGAGCGTTTGTTGGAATACTATTCAGCAGGAACACAGAGTGACGGACGACCTCTCCCCAGAATTGCTCTGGTACAACCATTGATTTTAACAATGAGCGAGTCATTTCCATAACCGTCATGTTTCTGCGTTCTACAACCCCGTTTTGCTGAGGGGTGTAGGGTGCAGTCAATTGTCATTTGATGCCATTTTCTTTGCAGAATTCATTGAAGTGTCGTGAAGTGAATTCTCCCCGTCGATCTGTTCTGAGCATCTTTATCTTGTAACCGCTTTCTTGTTCAACCTGTAGCTTATAGTTCTTGAACAATCCAAAGGCTTCATCTTTGGTCTTCATTAGATACACCCACATGAACCTTGTTAGATCATCAATTATCAATAGAAAGTAACGGTTACATCCAGGTGTCTTAGGTGTTTCGGCCCACAGAGGTCTGCATGAAAAAGCTCCAAAGGTTGAGATGTTCTCCAACTGGTCTCGTGAGGGAATGTTTTTCTGGTCTGTTTTCCCACCAGGCAACCTTCACAAACTTGTTTCGGATTGGTAATGACAGGTAGCCCAGTTACCAACTTCTGTTTTGCCATCGTCTCAAGTGTGGTGAAATTTACATGCCCTATTCGGGTATGCCAGGTCCAAGCTTCTTCATTCATGTTGGCTGCCAAGCATACAGGTTTCACAATTTTAAGAATGATTTTGTAAAGTCTATTTACTGACCTTTGTATTCTCATGACTCATCGGCACTGTTTGTCATAGATTCTTAAAGCATCTCCACTCATTCGAACATCATAGCCTTCCTCAGTCAGTTGACCCAAACTCAAAATATTGCATGTTAGGGCGGGAATAATACACATCTGGTATTATTAGCTGTTCACCATTTTTACATTCCAGGAGCATTGATCATTTTCCTTCAATTTTAACCTTCGAACCATCTCTAAATCTGACTTGCCCGGTCACGTTGGTATCCAGTTCAGAAAAGAGATCTTTAACACCCGTCATGTGGTTGCTCGAACCATTGTCCACGTACCACATGTCCCCGGAGTGATTATGTGTCTCCCCCTGAGTCGGTACCCATTTGTCCTCATTTAACAGGACCATGGAAGGTGTATCTTCGCCATGCATGCTTAGGAGAAGAGTTGGTTCTTCATCATGTGTCTGAGCCAAATGGGCCTCATCTCTCTTTTCTTTTGGTTCTTTGCACTCAGGCGCGTAGTGGCCATATTGGTTACAATTAAAGCACTTATGTGCTTTTAATCTTTGCTCCTTTTATTATTGCTTTGCTCCTGATTCCCGTTGTATCCACCTCGACTACTCCTGCCGCGACCACGTCCCTGGGAACCCACTCGACCACCTCGGTCAGGCCTCGATCGAACCCTATTTTGATGACCCCTACCATGATTCTTTGAACTGGACTGACTTTCAGCTTTAGTGAAAAGCAGACTGTTTTCACTAGACTGATGAGCCTGCCTTAATTTCAACCTGTCTTCGTAGGCTTTCAAGTGTCTAATGGCTTCTTCGAACACCATATCTTCTACATCTGAACTTTGCTCTATGGAAGCAATTAAATTAATGAATTTCTCAGGAACAGTATCAAAGAGTTTACGTACCAATTCTTCATCTCCTAGTGTAGCACCAGCACTGTTAAACTTTGACACCATCCCTGAGATTTTTGCAGAATATTCATCGATAGTTTCTCCATCCTTCATGTGTAGTGATTCAAACTCACTCTTTAAAATTCGTAATCATGCTTTCTTGACCCGATCAGCACCAATGTAACGCGACTTTAACGAGTCCCACACTTCCTTTGCATTTCGGGTATCGCTTGGAAAATGAAAGCCCGAGCCTGCTTGCTCTTCTTTTCATCCGCAGCCGTACCAGTCGGAGGTTCAATGGCATCCCACAACCCGTGGGCATCCATGACGGCTTCCATTTTGATTGCCCAAGTATTGTAATTTGTCGAGGTAAGCACCGGGCTCTGAAAAGAAAGTGAGGGTTCCTTCGAAGAGCTAGATGTAGAGGATACTTCCATGTGATTGAATCTGGGATATTTGGGCATACGAACGGAGTTACAACCTGATTGCTCTGATACCAAGTGTTAACTTGGATCAAACATGCAATCAAATGAAAAACAGAGGAGCAAAAGATGTAGTTGAATGCAATCAGATTTATTAATCAAAAGCTTACTAAACTTCAGCAGAAAGATTACAATGAATTTCGACTAATTTTTGGATGATTGAAAACAAACAACTATGCAGAATTTAAATAGAGAATAAAATAAACTAATTCCTTATTAATCGATCAATCCAGCTTTCTCGGTCAAACCGAACTCCAACGTTCACATGACTCCCCACGTGCAATTTACTTTGAACCGGTTAATATTCACCCAACAACCCACCACTATCGTCAACCACTACCTTCATCATCGTCCTACGTCACCACGTTCAATCAGAAGGCAGTCACCACCATCGCACCATCATTGTTCTTCATGTTTGACGCACGAGGAACACTATCGCAAATCACCACCTTGTCAGGCGTAGATCGAACCAACGAGAAACTACGGTCAAAATCAAATCAAAATGGACATCAGTGTTGAAGGTGCAACGATAATGATGGTAGAGTGTAACGATGGTGGTTGTGGCGGTAGTGGAGTATAACGGAGGTATGGGGTTAGTGATGGTGATGGTTGTGGGTAATCAACGGTAGGGATGGTGGTTTGGGAAGGTGGTTGTGCTTGGAGGCGAATATCGTCGGTAATTATGGTGATGGTAGATCTCGGAGGTGGTTAGCCAGTGATAATGGTGGCGGGAGGTAGTGAGGGAGTATGACAGGAGGGGAAGAGTGGTATGGGGTGGGGTGGGGTAGAAGAACTTAGACCCATCTTATTATAAGTAAAGGTGGTAATTTTTTTGTCTTTTAGTTAAGGGTATTTTAGATTTTTCAGTTCCACTTAACTGAAAAACTTAGTATAAGTTAGAGTCAGAGACCAATTATGTTACGATTTTGATAAACAATTAAGACCAAACCTGTAATTTCCTAAAAGTTAGGACCAATAGTGCAATATGAGCAAAGCACATGGACCAGTCGTGTAATTAAATCATAAAAATAAGTGTGTGGTAAAGTGGAACCGAGTGTAAAAACTTTAAAAATAGGAACATTAACCCACTGCGGACTTCAATAGAAATGGTTGTGGGTCGTAATGGCCATAGTAGACCACAGCGGAATCTTATTACGGGCCGCAACAAAAAAAAGATAAGGATCACTCGGGTGATGACATGTGGCTAGTGACTAAGCATTAAAATCTGACACGTGGGCACGTTGTGGACAACAATAGAATTATGTTGCGAGGAGCAATGGCTAAAGATTATCAGGACTAATGAGGTATGAACATGTGTCAACCACACATCACACCACGCTAGTGAAGACCGTAATGGCTTTGCACTAGGGGCAGCAACGGCCAGTCAGAAGCCTTATATAAAAAGGCATTCAGATGAGGTTTAAAACACACAAATTTTTACCATCTCTTTTTAAAAAGCACCTTCCCTCTTATTAGATCAATCTTAGGTGTTCCGGGGTGCTACTTAACGAAAAACAAACAAAACAAGAAGCGGAAAGATGTTAAGGCAAAGTGCTGATTAAAACCTAAATGGTTATTGGCCTAAAACTGAAAGGTGAATATGTTTAATACTTACAAAACAAATTAATGATTTATATCTTTAAAAATGGCATTAATATATTAAACACACTTTTAATGCACAAAGGTGCTACCGAAATAAACATTTAGACAAGAAGTATATATTGTATAATTTGATCAAATTATATCCTGGGATAGGAGAAAATCCTATACTGGGGTGGTTCAGATACTGTATAGGTAATAATGATTAGAAAGGTCTTGTTGTTAGTCTGTCTGACAAAGAGACCGGTATACATGAAGGGTAACATCATAGTTGAAACATACTACTAAATGTATAGTTACCCTAAAATTATGATTAAACTATTTATCTATATTATGCCTAACTATTTTTATTGTCTTTTGAATGTGTTCATTGCTTTTATGTTGATGTATGATTTTCTATAATTTTCAAGTAATTATGTTTGGTATAGCCATGAATATGTGCTAGAATGGACGATAAATCCTAAGCACAAACTATATATTGTGACTATATTTTGAAAAGTTATAATATATAGTTTTAGTAGAAGATTTTGATAAAACATCATGATCAGATAATGTTAATGTAACTATAAGGATCTTTATCAAATCCTTCGGAATATATGAAATTTTAAATATTGAAAGATGCATTATTTGAAAATGAACTTCCGCTACATAAACTTTGAATTTATGAACAATATAAAAACACGTGTACCAATCAGTCACGCACCCAGGGTGTCCTAAAACCAGAATGTGACATCAAACGTTCAGATTACAAAAACTTGTAATTAAAGATACACACATTGCAAAGGTATGTTTTAAATTTAAGATAAATGTACTTGAGTGTCGAATATAAAGGTAAAACAAAAATGAGCAATTAAAATAAAAAGTGATTTACATAGAAAAGATTTCAAATTTAAAAAAGTTGGAAACATAAAAAATATATAAATTACACTTAAAAGACCAAATAGACTAACGAACAAATTCGTTTTATTCATAATACACGAATTTAAGTTATCTATACCTTGTAAATAATCTCTTGTGGGTAATTTAATCACATTTTAGGACACCTATCATTTATGTCTTTTTAAAACTCTTCCATAATACAAAAATTGCCCTCTATCATATTTTAAAACATTAATTTGCATCTATAGTCCCACATCAGTTGAGTGAGTATTTATCACCTTCTTTTTCACTTTATAAGAGGAAAAGAGTGATTTTGTTTTCATTAACTCATTTGGTCTAGAGTGAATACCGGATTATTAGTATAATCATCTCATATTAGTTGAGAGAAGGTTTATAACCTTCATCCCACTCTATAAAATACAAAATATTTACTTTCGTGACAAAGCATAAGAATTATTTGCATTGGACGGGTTTGATTTTATTTATGTTTCTATATAAGTTAATGTTCGCTACGAAAAGCAGGCCAAACCTTGCTAATAGCATGTATGTAATGTAGAAAAACATAATCATTTCGTAAGAAGTGTAAAATTTAAAAACATAAACAAAAAAAATTAAACCGTTTAAATTTGTTATCTTTTTCCTCAAAAATTTATTACTCATAACCAACCTCATTTTATATATTGGTGTTTAGTCCATGTCACTTCTATTGACCTGTGGTGGGTACTTATTCATATGAAATAAAAAACAATTCTCTTTTAAACACTAACTTATTTAAATAAGTGATAATGAGCTATTAATGTTTGTTTTACGTGTTAAATAAACAAGTTGAATTGGAGAACATTTGTCACATCAATCTTGTGCATGCATGATATTTTAAGTATCCTAACCACAATTTGAAACTCGAAATTCACGACAACATCAAGATATCGATCATAGCTATATATTTTCCATGATTTCAACCAATATCAAAGCAATACATATTCAAACTTTGAACTATATAAGCATCACAAACCTTCACCATCAAAATAAGACTTTCGGCGACGAAAATCACCAACGAATCGATTATTGAAAGGATCTCCGACTGTCCGTGTGTAAGAATATATATACCGGTGGACGAAAAATTTTTGATGAGTAATACCTTTGCCAAAGGATTCGTTCGTCCATGAAAGTCATCTGATTTGTAGTGTTCTTATAATTAACTTATACTAGCTAGCCATCATTGTATATTTTACTCGATCAATAAGATTGGTTATAAGGACGACACTTGCTCGTTAAACTACTCGCCTTTCGCATAGAATGCCCCGATGACGAACTCTTCGTACTTTTATGGCGTATGTGTATGCTAGAGCTCGACTCGTTTAACTTATTTTCATTTTTTGACATGCTACTCTGTTTCTTTGACCCCACCAATTGACCAATAGAAAATGATCTCCTCATTGTTACCAATCCTTCACCTTGTGTATGATAGTGATCACCCAAATCACTATGCACCCTCACCCCACTGCTTGTTTCACCTAAAACGTTAGATGTTTTCACAATTTCTTCACTATTTTCAACTTCAATCACATGATGATCATCAACACTCTCAGAATCATTAACCTGTGGTTCGGTATCCTCACTTGTACTAGATGATTCAGTCGAATTCAATTCAGTTATCGCGTGTTGAGTATTCGCGTTGTTCTTGATGATTGGCGCGCGACACAACGGGCAGTTCTTATGGGACCGAAGCCACGTATCGATACAAGGGACATGAAAGGCGTGGTTACACTTAGGTAAAAGCCTAAGGCTTTCATCATCTTCAAACTCACTCAAACAAATCGAACAATCGGTCCCTTCGACCACCTTCTCATCTTTCCTATACTTAAAAACCTGAATGGCCTCGATCTGTGACTGATCGAGGCCAATCGTGTTAATCAACCAAATGGGATGGATTGTAACCGGCCAAAGATTCTCGTTAACGAGATCTTCACGGGCCTCAAGTTCTCTGGTCTCGCGGTTTCTCCTGCGTGTTCCGCACCTCATTGCACCTGTGAGGTAACAGATGAACAGGAAAGAAGCCGCGAGACCACAGAACATGATGATCAAAAAAGGCGAGAGTGTGTGGCGGAAGGATAGCGCTGACGGTTGAGGAAGCGGCACCCCTGGCGGCGGAGGGGGCGGCGCCAGCGGACGCGGCGGCACCGGCGTCGAGCAAGAAACATGATCATCAGGAGTGCAATGTTTAATATTATGAGGAAGTTTTTTATGTGAAGAACCCATAGTGACCAATGACACACCACAAGAAGTATTATATTCTTGAAGTAGTTTTTTTTTTGGGGGTAGTTTCGTATGAGATGCGTTTTTAAGAAGTCAAGATAACACCGTATGAGATGGGTTGCTTTAGATTTTTTTTTTTTTTTGGAGTCAAGGCATAGTGATGAGAGTCGTCTCCGTGTTTACGTGGTCATGGCCCACGGTGCCTTTTTTTTCTAATTAATTTTGGAGTATATGTGACGATCGACGGGGATGCGTGTCTCATCTTCTTTACTTCATACGGACAGTGTTTTTTAGAATGGGAGAGGCCAGGCTTAAGCGGAAATTGGATATATGATGTGTGGTTGAAGCGCTTTTGTTTGGACTGGTCGACTACTGGGAATAGGACTTAGTGGTCGTAGCGGATAGGGGTGTAAACGAGCCAAGCCAGCTCGCAATTTACTCGAGATCGGCTCGAAAAATTGAAGGTATATTTTATGTATCGTTTTCATCCGGTAAATTTAGTTGGTCAGCTAACGTCTTTTTGGACTAAAAATTGAAGGTATATTTTATGTACTATGTATGTCATTATCGAGGTTGAAAAAAATAATGTTCACGTACTTTATAGCTATTGATTTCTAATGATAAAGAAAATTATTGTTTACACTGAGAGGAAAACACACGGTCGACTTGAAAGATCGCCTAGGGACGTGGGAGTTCAAACACCACATAAAAATGGCTGGATTTTAAGGTGATATATTTACTACTTTTTTTATAATTGGGTTTAGATGAAAGGACATGTTTAACTTGTTTAATAAAATGTGAATCTTTTTTAATTTAAAGTAAATATTATATATTTTATAAAGTCAGCTTATCAAAACACTTTTAACCCATTGATTACAACAGTCACTTCATGCGACTCGTTTAAATAAACTCGTTAACATGGATGTGTTTCCAGATCCTAAACTATATGGTCTTTGTTTGAGTTGTATTTTTAAGCAGTTAAACACAATTACAGCCCAGCAAAAGAAGAGATTGATGCAAAATTAAATTAGAGTCTAAGAGCACTCATAATAAGGGATTAACAAATTTTACCAAATACCGGTTTTGACCAAACATAATCAGTATCGATACCAGTATTTTTTTAGTTTTTCGGTATTCGGTATCTTCGGTTTCAGTATTTTCAATGGTACTAGTACAAATCGGTACCAAACAAACAAAATCGGTATGGTATTTAATTCACACTTTTGCATATTTTCAATATCGATAATTCTCGGTACGATACCGATCTCATCCCTACTCATAATGAATTCATCATCTGTATTCATACTAATCACAATTTAAAGAAATGGTTCAAATACCTCTACATTGAATTCAACATCTCTAAACCTTATAATCAAATTATAAAGAATTACAATATTTATCTATTAAAGTTAAGGGGTTACCATTAGTCATCCATTAAATTTATGTGAGTGTTTGAAACCCACCAGAGTCACACCATCGGTCGGAACCACCACCGCAAGGGGGCATATTTTTTCAAGGTCTAGGTTAGCACTGCAGACCCGGTCAGCCGGACTCGAAGCCGAAATCAAACGGGCTGACCTGCTGACCGAGTCAGCCGGTCAGCCGGATCAGCCCAAAAAGAAACAGCCCCTTAGGTTTATGCAACCTGTCGTTAGTTTGTCAAGTTCACTTTCAAGCTTTCTTCCACCCATCTAAGTTCAACTGTATCAATACATACCTAATTTGAAATGAATTCCTTCAGCATTCCTTCCGTATAGTAAAGTAAATCAACCAAGAAAACTAGAATATCACCATCGCTATCTAGATTGCGAAGCTCATCATCACCACCAATCATCACCTATACGACCACTGCCTTCACTACCACCACCTCGTTTCAACTTCAACAAATATATGACAAATACATATTAAAGTTTCCAATAAGTATTTATGTCCCATTATAATTTCAACTTCTGTTCACATTTTAATTTATTTGACAGATTTCAAGTCCTTTTGAAAAAATCCAATTAACCTAAAAAAATTCCATTGTAACATGCAAATCCGATTATGATTCTTCTCTTTTGTGTAAACGAGAATGCAAATAACTTTTCATGCAGCCAACTAAAAACAAGCTAAAAGGCCACACACAACTGATCACCTTTGCAGAAGCTCTCTTTTGTGGGTAGAACTTAGAAGGGTTAAAAGTGTCCATAAGGAAGGCAGGGAGTGTGGGTACCGCCTAGATATCAACAAGAATATTGCCCCACCCACGTAGATATAGAATAAAGATGGGTGAAACAATAATTATGTACACCAATGTGAGGGATAGCTTGCGGAAGGCGATAGAGGTGACGGTACAAGAGCTAGGTTGGAAGGCTCAGGAGGGCGGTAACACCACCCACACTCCTTTGGTACCGAGTGGGTAGGGGGCTTGAAAGAAGCACTTTGTTACCTAAGGTTGTGTTTTATTGGAAGAAATGAAATAGAATAAAATTGAGAAACTAATATAATTTTCAAGTATATTTTTCACTTCAAATTCCTTTGGTTGCGAGATTTCAAATTCCCTTGGTTGTGGGATTTCAAATTCCCTCTTTAGGTGGAAGAATTTTGAAATCCCACAACCAAAAAAATTTAAGGTGAAACATTCTCTTTGGTTTTTACATTTTATTATTTACTTAAACATAATTAATTACTTGAAAATCATACGAATTTCTCAATTTTATTTCATTCCATTCCATCCAACCAAACGCTCCCTAAGAGGGTGTTTGGTTAGAAGGAATGAAATGAAATGGAATTGAGAAACTAACATAATTTTCAAGTAAAATTATGTTTGAGTGAGTAATGAAATGTAAAACCTAAGAAAATATTTCACCTCAAATTTCCTTGGTTGTGAGATTTCAAAATCCTTTCACCTAGAGAGAGAATTTGAAATCACACAACCAAAAAAATTTAAAGTGAAACATTCCCTTTGGTTTTTACATTTCATTATTTGCTCAAATATAATTAATTACTTGAAAATTATACTAATTTCTTAATTTCATTTCATTTCATTACTTCCAAGCAAACGCCCCCTAAGAGTTGAGGCGGGATCCACAAAGCCTTGAGAAAGCAGCTTTAAGTTACAAGCAATGTTTTAGAACCATATGAAATATCAAACCAGTCATCTTTCTATAAGCCAATTGCTTGAACCCGATTTAAAATTTATTAGCATCCTACATATTGCATAAGACAAATTGGATCATAATAATCTAAACTATTACTCACTGGTCAATAATAATTCATACTATTGATTTGATCGGTAATCCCAACTTTCATTTTTATTATCAACAACAAACCAAATAGTATAATTATCATACATTCACATTTGATTTGTACTTATTTTAAGCTTGATTTAACTTGTATGTTTTCTCATTTCGTACATATTCATTATTGTGAACAAAAAAATCGAGTTGAAATTAAGCTTAATTTTTTTTTAATTATCTTAATAGAATTATTGTTGATAATAAAAATAAAAGTTAAGATTGTTACCAGTCAAATCAATAGTATGAATTATTATCAATTAATAAGTAATAGTTTGGATTATTAAATTTTAATTTTCTTAAGAATAAATATATATTTCCAATTCAAAACAAATTATAGAATACCTTAGAATTTTGTATCGATTTACAACTATAAAAACTTAAATAAAATATCAAGCTTGATGTATCAAATTAATCAATATATAACAATCTGAAAAAAAAAAGTTATTAGATAGAAAGTTAAAATCTAGTTGGACAGGTCCACTACCCCCATTCAACACAGTTTAGAAAAGCATAATCATGCTGAATATGCACTTGGTTCCCTGTCTGGTATCGCCAAAACATTGGTTACTAGCATTTTCACATACTTGGTAGAGGTTGTTGCCTTTTAGACGATGGGTTTTGAGTTCATCTTTTAAAGTAGGTTAGATTTGCCATAGTTTTGGACTACTTTAAAAGTAGGTTAGATTTGCCATTGGGAAAAATAGCACTTACACCTTTTAAATAAGCTTGTAAAATCTTTCACATAACCTATCCAATTTTACAAATGTTTTCAATTTTTATCAATATTGATAAAAATAAATAGAGAAATAAATAGTTTACTTGGGATGAAGAAAAGTCAGTTTTGATTATAATTTGACTATTTCAAGAAGAAGTTTTGGTCAACAAGAGCATGATGAGCACAATTCAGTGAGGCCATAAAAAGGAAGGTCCAGTGGCAACATCTCTCATTAAACATTTACCCAAACCCCACACAGCTGTAAAGCAGAAAAAAGAACAAAAAGTGCAAACCATTAAGTTCTTATTTTCCTGAAAAGCAGTCAAAACAGAGTTGCACTCCTCTTTACAGCCTGTGTGAGCAATTAATATAGTGAAGAAAAAAGTAAAAAATATAAAATAAAAACATCTAACAGGGCAGACAGAAATTGTGACAGCATAAAAAAGGACATCCATGTAACAATTATGTAAATTTAACAATTAAGAGTGAATCAAGCATACTTATAAGTATAATCAGACCGATAAAAAGCACAACCTAGAAAGTGTTTCAAGGATGGAACTTAAGTCAATTAAGCATAATATTCAGAGGATAGAAAATCATGAAATTCCTACAGCTAAAGAGTAGATACGCGCATATAGCATTTTTTTTCAATAGAAAAAAGCAAACAATTACAAACCACAGAACGGTCTTGAGAAAAGGAAATTTGTTACTCATCGGCCTTGGGTGCTTCTTTAATTTCCTCTGCAGTGTCATCCTACAAAAAACCAACATTACATTTGATAGTCAATACATAAACAGCAAGAAACCATGAGGATTAATGTAACATCCAGCCCTTATACCAATTACTACCGTCTATATTGCCAACAAGCACACTCGACTATGGAGATCTTCTCTCGTCCATAATCAACGCGTAGTGTTTGAAGTTGGACATTTTTTATGAACTCAGGTCTCCTGTCCACAACCAGTGTGGAGATTGCCTAGGGTGTTATAAATAGAGGTCAAACAAAAATAAAACAAACCTGCATGTCCGAAGTCCACAAGGTGAGGTTATCACGAAGAAGTTGCATTATCAGGGTGCTATCCTTGTAAGAGTCCTCTCCAAGGGTATCCAACTCAGCAATAGCTTCATCAAAAGCCTAGCAAATCACAGATCAAACATCAGCTAACTTCAAACACCCATAATAACAGTGAGTAGAAACAATAATCTCAAAGTGATTCTATATACAGCTCATTTCTCACCTGTTTTGCAAGATTACAAGCACGATCAGGAGAATTCAGGATCTCATAGTAAAACACGGAGAAGTTAAGGGCCAGTCCAAGACGGATCGGATGAGTGGGAGCCAGTTCTGCGTTTGCGATATCCTGCAACCATGAGACCATGATTCTTAAGAATTTACAGCACTAAACCTATGTAACAGAATCAAACTAGAAAATATTTGTTCAGTAATCAAAGAGCCAACATATCAATGATCAATCAACTATAGAATCATGAAACCTGTCAATATAACAGCATATATCACTCTCATAGTCTCATATTTCATTTGGAAGCTAATCAGCTATAGAAACCCTAGACCAGTTTGAATTCACAATCATATGCCAAAGAATCTTAAAAAATACTTTAGTCTCCATAAAAACATTCAAATTTGACTTCTAGGTTGGATGTGAAAAACCTACAAAAGCGTTAGTTCTCCTTTCTCAAATTAGGGCACAGAAAATGAAGAAAAATCGATGTTAAAAGTCTACGGATGAACAGTCTCACATATGAGAAACGATTTACACCCTAACACTTGCACAAACATAACCTAGCAAAGTAACATAATAAAAAACTGAAATCATCAACAAAATCAACCAAATCTAACACCACAAACACAGAAACCCTAACCTGAGCCGCCTTGTAAGCAGATAGAGTGTTCTCAGCAGCTTCCTTCCTCTCAGATCCAGTCTTAAACTCAGCCAAATACCTGTAATAATCTCCCTTCATCTTCAAATAAAACACCTTCGAGTCACCGCTAGACGCAGATCCAATGAGCTTCGAGTCCAAAAGCTTGAGTATACCATCGCAGATCGAAGACAACTCCGACTCGATCTTAGATCTGTAATCACGGATCGTCGAAACGTGCGATTCATTGCCTCTGCTCTCCTCCTTCTGCTCGATCGACGATATGATGCGCCACGAAGCCCTACGAGCTCCGATCACGTTCTTATAGGCAACGGAGAGGAGGTTGCGCTCCTCGATGGTGAGTTCTTCGCCGCCGTCTGCGGCGGCGACGACTTTCTCCATGAATTCGACCATTTCTTCGTAGCGTTCGGCTTGTTCGGCGAGTTTCGCCATGTATACATTGTCTTCGCGTGGAGATGATGCGGCGGCCATCGGCGGTGGTGGTGGTGGTGGTTGTTGTTGTGGTGGTGGTGTGAAGAGAGATGAAACGGTGAAGAGAGTAGTGGTTATCGATGCAACCTATTCGATGATTTCTGAGCTCTGTGAGGAGAGAGATAGTGAGGTTTGGATCTTTGTAAAAGAGATTTGCTTATTCCAGAGCACTGATTACTCTTTCCAAATGCGACCATCAAACACGATACGATATGGTTAACGTAGGTGTGAAGCAGGTTCACGACGCGATAAATTAACCGTGTTATAACGTGTTACATGACACGACATGAAACTGACGAGCATTATAGGGGCTGGGGGTGTCGTCCTCTCTTTTTTATATAAATTTTAGCCAGATAGTATAATTGTTTAACCTGATAATATAAATTTTTATATAAATATCAAGTTCGTCCTTCTTAAAAAAAATAATTTTGCTCCCGCTTCTCATACGAAATAGTTAAAGCTCCGTCACTGCATGTTGATATGATTAACATATAATAAATAATATAAAGATTATTAAAAAAATTCTATGATACTAATATCTTTTAAGAAAAATCTTTAACATAATCCTAAGTTGTGGAGTCGTGGCTAGCAACTGGGGTTAGGAAAAGCCCAAAGTACATATTTTATTATCTTCAAAAATAAATATTATAAACAAGCTTATTCATGTTATAAATAGGTTAAGTATTCATGTTAGAAATAGGTTAAGTATATGATTGAGTTGAAATATCTCGATCTATTTATGTCACTAAACTTGTTAAGTTAAATCTAAACATATTTTATTTCATGTGATATCATGTCATACCTTATCGTGTTATGTTAACTATGTGTGTTAGAAATTGTCAACCTTTTTCAATTTGATAGTACTATTTTTAGACAAAATTACCTTTTTAGTCCTTTAACCATATAAAAAATTACACTTTTCATTATATTCACTAATGATACTAAATATTCTCTACATTTAAGATTTGTAAAATTTTTCGTCATTTCAACCAGCTAACGTAAATTTTCAATTAATTTATAGGTAATGACTAAAGTGAACAAAAGAATTGATGGAATCTAATTAAAACTAAAACCGCTATCCTAGTATCCTATCCAGCTCATCCTTATTCTTCTTCTTTTTTACATTCGTTACGTTTCTTGGGGTCGTTTATCGTAAACTTCTTCGTTGAACCTCATAAGATTGCTTAAAGTTGTTGTAGAATGAAGAAGCAAGCAAACCATGATTTTAAAAGATTTTAAAGGATTTATATGATTTTTGATAGATTACATCGCCCTACAAGTCAAATAAAAGATCTATAAAGGGGAAGTGATCTGGAATTTTGAAGACACCAAAAAAATCGATAATTCCCCTTTGAAAAAACACACATCCAGGTGCTAATTTAGAATGATTCCCTTTTGACTAGCACTATGAATCTATTTTGGTTCCCCTTTCTTATGTAAGGTTGTTATTGAGGAGTACCCCAAGAGAACGTTTGGAATGAATTAAATGAAATGGAATGGAATCTAAAAATTAGTATAATTTTCAAGTAAAATTATGTTTGAGAGGATAACGAAATATAAACTCAAGTGAATGTTTCACCTCAAATTCCTTTGATTGTGAGATTTCAGATTCCCTTTCACCTAGAGATGGAATTTGAAATCACACAACCAAAGGAATTTGAGACGAAATATTCCCTTGGGTTTTACATTTCATTACCCACTCAAACATCAATTTAGTTAAAAATTATACTACTTTCTAAATTTCATTTCATTCAATTCCATTCGTTCCAACCAAACGTCCCCTAAGGTTTTATAACACAATCAATAGGAATGACATGATGAAATGTAAATAACCTTTTTTTCTTTTTTGAAACTCCTATAAATTGATCTAAGCGCAACTTGCATTTTATGGTATCAATCAATTTGTATTCATTGCCCTCCAATACATAATGCAGAGAGCAATATATATAAATCAAAATTACACAGATACCCTATACATTATATGAAATAAATATGACTAATATGCCCCACAGTTCAGCGCTAGTTGAAAGAAATCTCAAAATGGATCTAAACTTGTAACTAGATGTCTTGGAAGGTCCTTTGTAAAATATCAGCATATTAAAATTCAGATGGACATGGAGCACACGAACATGACTAATACGAACTTTTTCCCATACAAAATGAATATCAATTTGCTTTGTCCGTTAGTGTTGAACCCGATTGTCAGACAAATAGACGGTAGAAACGTTGTCACGGTAGATGAACGAGGCAGAATGGAGAGGAACATGTAACTCGAGTAATAGATTTCACCGCCAACTCACTTTGGCAACACTATTCGTCACAACTTGATATTCGGCTTCGGCATTGGACCTAGAAACAGTATTATGTCGTTTAGATGACCAAGAGATAATGTTGTCATCAAGTATACCCGGACGTGGATCGTCTAGAATCAGGCATCCACCCTAGTCGGAATCATAATATGCCGTAAGAGAATGACATTTAATAGCTTGAATATGAAGATCAAAGTTCATTGTTCTTTGAATATAGCACAGGATACGTTTTAAAAACTAAAAATAAGGCTCTCAAGGAGCATGCATATGTCAATAAATAATATCGTAATGTGCTACGGGGCTTTTCGGGTTACACAAATCCACAAACATATAGGCCATTAAGACATCATTTATGTTAGGAACATATTTTTATAATAAGTAGCATTTTATTAGACCTTGTAACGTTGCAGTAATTTGGTTATATTACACAAAGCAACAAATACAAGAAATTTTCATATCTCACAAATAATATATATATATATTATATATATTATATTATATTATATATATATATATATATATATTATACATATAT
>BJCM01062198.1:0-20225 GCA_018326385.1 Flaveria bidentis | reverse complement strand
ATGTGAAGGGTGTACCTGTGACATTGGAAAAAAGATAAACCAAGCAAAGGAGAAAGAGAGACTCTATGAATTTCTTATGGGGTTGGACAATGATTTTTCAGTCATCAGAACGCAGATCCTAGCCTCAAAACCCATTCCTAGTCTGAGTAATGCCTACCATCTCGTTGCAGAAGATGAGAGGCAAAGAGCCATCTCTCATGATAAGAAGTCGGCGACCGAGGCTGCAGCATTCAAAGCCTCTCTCCCCAGCCGACGCGAGTCGAACTCCAATCGAGATACAACAAAACGCGAGAAAAGTATGGCCAAGGATGTAAGGCGTAGTGATATTGTGGAGCATTGCACCTTCTGCGACAAGGATGGTCATAACAAAGAAGGGTGTTTCAAGAGAATTGGTTATCCGGACTGGTGGCCAGGAAACAAAGTGAAGCGTGAAGGAACAAAAGCAACATACGTTGAAGCAGATACCAACCCCATCCAAGGTCTTTCAAAAGAACAATACACGTTGTTCTTAAACACTTTTGGAAGGGAAAGTGACAACCAGAAGAATGAAAATCCTCGTATGGCAAACAACGCAGGTAAAGAAGAAGGGGTTGATGATTGGGTGATTGATTCAGGAGCCACCGAACACATCACTTATAACCCTGACTTCATCACTAATAAAACAAAAAATATTTTTGAAGCCCCGGTTATTATAGCCAATGGGACTAAAATACCTGTAAAAGGGAGGGGCGATTACATCCTTGAAGGGGGCACTAGGATTAAAGGAGTCCTTTATGTCCCCGATTTTAAATGCAACCTCTTATCCGTTGGGCAATTGGCCAACGATTTACACTGTGTAGTCTCATTCTTTCCTGATTTCTGTGTAATGCAGGATCTCTGGACGAGCAACTTGATTGGTGTGGGTAGACGTAAAAAGGGATTGTATCGAATGGGGATGATTGAAGATGAAAAGAAGGCGATGGTGGTGAGTAACAACACTTGGCACAAAAGGTTAGGGCATGCTTCGGCTGAAAAACTCAAAGACATTAGTTTCTTAAGAAATTTTAAATAATTTATGTGATTCATGTTCTAAGGCTAAACACACAAAGAATCCTTTTCCAATTAGTGTTACGAAATCTATTGCATGTTTTGATTTATTGAATTGTGATGTTTGGGAAAAATACCGGTCACCTTCTCTCACGGGAGCAAGTTATTTTTTAACCATTGTAGATGACTTTAGTAGGGCGGTTTGGCTATTTCTCCTAAAGTTTAAGCATGAAGCAAGTAGTTGTCTAAAGAACTTCTATAAAATGGTTAAAACACAATTTGGAAAGGATGTTAAAAGGATTAGATGTGATAATGGTGGGGAATTCACATCCAATGAAATGTTATCCTTTTATAGCGAAAATGGCATCCTACTAGAAACTACTTGCCCGCACACTCCTCAACAAAACGGTATTGTTGAAAGAAAACACCGACATCTCTTAGAGACTGCACGTGTTTTGAGATTTGAGGCGAACTTACCTAAGAGGTTTTGGGGGGAGTGTGTACTAACTGCGGCTCATTTGATCAATCGATTGCCTTCTAGTGTGATTGAAAATAAAACCCCTTATGAATTGCTATACAACAAAAGACCCGATTATGAATTCATGAGAGTCTTTGGTTGTTTAGAATATTATAGGAATACCAATACTGGAGGGGACAAGTTCGAGATGAGGGGGAAACCCGGGGTTTTTCTTGGATACCCCCCGGGCACAAAGGGGTACAAAATATATGACTTCGAAAGCAAAAAAATAGTTGTGTCACGAGACGTTAAATTCCACGAAGAGCATTTTCCATTTAAAGGTGTTGTAATTGAGTGTCAAAATGACGATCCCTTTGAAAGGGATCATGTACCCATTGATGAAAGCCCAAGTCAAACCAGAAAGTACATATGTTGAAGACAAGAAACAATGTCAGCCTCCAGAGTTGCACAACCCAACAACACCCATTTTTGAGCTTGGGCATGAGCAACCAAGCAGCCCATTAACAGAACCCAATTCAACAAATCAACCCACTTCTCAACCACATATGACAGATCAAACTAAAGCCCAAGATGCAACTATTGGGCTACAACGCGGGAAAAGAGACCGAATGCAACCAGCCCGACTTCAAGACTATTACGTGCACCTTCCCCCGTCCGTCGATCCCACGCTTACCAACCCCAATCAAAGCTCGTCAACGGTACATCCTCTTTCAAATTTTGTTGCTTATAATAATTTTTCTAATGCGCACAAGGCTTTCTTAGCGGTCGTCAATTCAAATGATGAGCCCAAAACCTTCTAACAAGCCATGTAGGATGAAAGGTGGAAAGAGGCTATGAAAAAGGAGATTCGTGCATTAGAAGAAAATGGTACATGGTCTCTTGAAAGTCTACCGAAGGGAAAACGCGCCATAGACTCGAAGTGGGTGTACAAGATCAAATATAAACCAAACGAAGAAGTTGAGCGCTACAAAGCGCGTCTTGTAGCAAAGGGTTTTACCCAACAAGAGGGCATCGATTATCATGACACTTTTGCTCCAGTGGCAAAGCTTGTCACCGTTCGAACCTTGCTTGCAGTGGCGGTTAAGAAAGACTAGATCATTAATCAACTAGACATGAACAACGCATTCCTTCATGGTGACCTAGAAGAAGAGATCTACATGAAAATACCGCAAGGCTTCGCCAAAGAAAAAGAAAATCGAGTCTGCAAGCTTAAAAGGTCATTATACGGGTTAAAACAAGCTTCAAGGAATTGGTATCAAAAGTTCACTCAATCCCTTCTCAATCTCGGTTTTCAACAATGCAAGGTTGATTATTCTATTTTCATTTATAAGGATGGAGATAGTTTCGTGGCGGCTTTAATTTATGTTGATGACATTATCGTGGTCGGCAATGACCAACATAAGATACAAGCCATGAAAGATGATCTGGATAAACGCTTCAGCATCAAAGATTTAGGAAACCTCAAATACTTCCTCGGTATTGAGGTGGCTCGAACGCCTAAGGGCCTAGTCTTAAGCCAAAGAAAGTACGCTCTCGACATTCTTGATGATTGTGGGATGCGAGGATGTCGCCCTAGCTCTTTTCCATGGAGCCAAACTTAAAACTTCATAAAGCTAACAGCGAGCCAAAAGTAGACGAACACCAGTATCGTAGAATGGTGGGTCGTCTTCTATACTTACAAGCCACACGACCGGACATTACGTATGCGGTGAATGTGTTAAGTCAGTTTGTTTCTGACCCGCGACAACCCCACCTTGATGCAGCCCTTCGTGTTCTTCGGTATTTAAAGAACACTCCCGGTCAAGGCATTCTTCTCCCTCGTGATGGCGGCTCTCATCTATCTGCTTACTGTGATGCAGACTGGCTGGCAGTTGTCCATTCACAAGGCGCTCTCGCACAGGTTATGTTCTCCTCCTTGGGGGTGCACCAGTCTCCTGGAAGACAAAGAAGTAAACTGTTGTATCTCGTTCTTCGGCTGAGGCTGAATATCGTTCCATGGCTAATACTGTAAGCGAAGTCTTATGGATGCGTTGGCTTCTACAATACTTAGATGTGTCTTATGAAGAACCTACTCCTTTGTTTTGTGATAACCAGGCAGCCAGACATATTGCTAATAATCCCGTCTTTCACGAACGAACAAAGCACGTTGAAATGGATTGTTATTTGTTCGTGAACGCGTTGAAACCCAAGAGATTGCCCCTACCAACATTCACTCCAAGATGCAGATAGCAGATCTTTTCACTAAAGGGCTAGGAGCACCGCAACTTCAATTTCTACTTGGCAAGTTGGGTGTTATCGATTTACACACTCCAACTTGAGGGGGAGTATTGGATTTTGAATTGAATTACAATCCTATGTTTATCTGTTATATAGTTTCCATACTTATCTTCTATTTTATTGTCCTAGTTTTGTGGTTGATTTAGTTTCCTTCTTATCGAGATCATTCTTGTGTATATATAGAGATGATGTCTTTTACTAAAAAATATAAGAGAATATTTTGGTTGTCTTCGGTACCTTCAATTTCTTTATTTCTTGCCTTTCATATACTGCAATTTGACTTAATCCCCCCACAATAATTATTTTAATAAATTCTAATTTTTTCAAAAATATTTATAAGTAAAGATCAATTATTACTCACACCAATGATCATTAGTCAAACTGGTTAAAATAAAATACTCATAAAATAAAAATATTGAAAAATTATAGGTTTAAGTCTCATTTTGAGCAAATTGCTTAAAGTTAAGTCATGAGGTTATTTTAGCAATGAGTTTTCTCCTAAAGGGGGTTGGGGTGCCGTCCCTCCTATTTTTTTATAAGTAGTGTTACATTTTAGTCCGATAGTATAAATTATTGGTCCGGTAGTGTAAATTTATAATATACTAAGTATTATGTTTTGTGTGCATTAAGGTTTGTACCTTAAGCTTAGTGGGTTGTATCCATTTCTCGGTTTTTTAATATTTATTTATTTGTACTTTTAACTTCAATATTTTTACACCTTTTACAATTGAACTCCTATAAAATTCCACTTTCCACTTTACCCTTATACTTTTCATGTTTTTAAAAGTTTTTAGTTTTACGTTTCAGCCTAAATTTTACGAGTTTCACATTGTAACGTGCGCGCGTGATTTTAGGTTTATGCTTATTTTTCCTTTTAACGGTGTGTCACAACACGTGAGTACTCGATGAACATAGTTATTTTTTTTTAATATTTTACGTTTTACGTGTGTGGTTTAACGTGTTTACGTCTACTTTTCCGCTCGGTTTTATATTTTTTGTTTTTATTTTTTTTAAAACGAGTTTTTGGGGTGTTGGTGGTTGTTAACGGTAGTATGACAATTTTGCTACTTGACATGATTTTACGCCCCCACCGCAATGCGGGGGGCTTGATACTAGATTTATATAAATATCAAGTTTGCCCCCGTAAAAACTTAAATTTGACCTCGCCTCCCTACGAAATAGTTCAAGCTCCACTACTAAAAGGTACGGTCCCGAATGAAAAACGAAAAATTAGCCCAACCCGGTCGTACATTTGTTGTTAAAGAAAAAGTTATTACTTTGTAGAGACCGTCGTTAAAATTACCGCAACGGTCAAATTGGTCAGCAGTCATGGAAGACTACTGGTCAAATATCGTCATGCATCGGCGGTCGGATTACCATTATCCTCTACAATAATAATATTAATATTAATAATAATAATAATAATATTCTCAACCACCGATTCATTCGCCGGAAAACGACCTCCGCCGCTTCCGCCGCCGTCGTCTCCGATAATCCACTCTATCATTTTCCGGCGAGACCTCTTTCTCTGTATTCTGTTCTTTTATTCTTCTATCATATCTGTAGGCTTTAAAGTTTCATCACTCGAATGTTAATTCTCAACATTACTTGATTCGTCTCTAAATCATAATATGATGTTATCCCCCAATTTGCCGATTGTTGATTGCTTCTTTTGCGATTTCGCAGTTGTTAACCCTAATTCGACTCGCTAATTTTAGTTTAATCGCTTCAGTTTTGGGGTTTTTGATTTCTTGTTTTTCTAGGGTTTAATTTGCGACAATTTGGGGAAAATTGTAGTTTGCTTGATTAGTAGAAAATTGATGTTATTTTGATCCTGTACTGACGCAGATCTTGTTAATTTTGTTGTATGCAGATTTGTCAATTTTTATTCGAACCCATATCATCGATTATTCGATTCTTTAGCATTTTAGTACTAAATTCTATATCTTTTTCAGAAAATAATGAATGTGGATCAGATGGATGTTAATGAAAAGACATCAGTTGATTCTGTTCATAAATCAAATAAAGATTCCACTCTCATGGAATTCAAGAACAGTATTGAAGCCCCTTTGTGTCCTATAACCCCATGTTTGACCAAAGAAAATGTCAAATCCACATTGCTATTGAAAGTGAATGAAGATGATGATCACAACCCGTCAACGCCAATCGAAGATGTTCTTGACCCATGTGCTTCGGATCCTCACAAGCTCATGCTGGACCCGAATCAAACAAGTCATTCGGTTACTTCTGTCGCGAGGAAGCTTGAATTTAGTTCAAATGATTGTGTTTCCAAAAATGACATGGAGAATGGGTCATTGATGGAGACTGTTTATGAGTCTGTTTTGGAAGGTATTATTCGTACGCAGGCAGAGGACATCCTTGCGGAAATATTGGATATTGGTTCGAGCCATGAGATGGGTGATGTGCTCATGACTCCACCATCAGCGGCTCGACTCACAAGGTTAGCAGAGACGTGCCCTGGTGCACCATTGAAGCCGAAGCAGGCTAGAAAGTTGAGGGCTGTGGATATGAGTTTGTGTAGGAAGCTTGATTTTGATTCTTATGGTTGAAAAACTGCATCATAGGTGATTTGTTGGATGTTTTAATCTTCATGTTATGGATCAATAATACTATTGCTGCATGAAAGTCTACTTTAGTTTGAGACTAATATTTGTTTAATTATAATATTCTTATAATTATAACTATATACTCCTACGCCTATCCACCTTGAACGATATATAACCCGTATGATCGCGTTGCTTTTTGCGTCTTGCGTTAATGTAGCCTGACGTAGGCCGGTTAATTAGTCCAGTAACACCCATTCTTTCATATAATTCTTGTTTGTATTCGGGTTTAGTTGACATTTAAACGACACTTATGGCGCATTTTTGTTTTGTAGGCGATAGAAGATTTTTGAATTTTTTCATACAATCATACTAAGAGACTGTATGACAATTTTTAAATGATTAAGTGTTAAATTAATAAGAGATCTAAACCATTAAGTGATGAATCATTAAGAGGTCTCAACCATTAAAAGTTAGTATATTGTTTAACTATTCAAAGACAAATGTCTGACCAATTCTGATAATATGTCTTAACTATTCAGTATTAGACCTTTTAATCATTCAAATTAGTATAATACTTAACCATTTAGAGCTAAATGTCTTAACCATTCAGACATGTGCTGACATAACAAACAGTTTGAATCATTAAATGCTAAATCATTCAGACATCTGAACCATTAAGAGACTGATTAAAAGGCTGTCAAACAACCCCTAAAAGAATTTTAAGAAAGATGTGAAAATCACATATATGCTTATAAATATTAATATTTACTTTTAAGTATATTATATAAAAGACGGTTTTATAATCGGGTCTTCAAAAGTCTCTAGTTTATGTTGTTTTCCTGATTTTCTCTTATAAATAATATTTTGCCAAAATACATGTCGTGGAATATTTGTTTAAATCTAGGAGCCTCCGTACCTCTAATGATAAGATCGTATTATCATGAAATTCATCGTATTAACTCATTATTACAACAATCAACAGTGGCATAGCGACAAATTGGTGTTGTATTTGAGCCTCAATTGAGGCATAAAGTAAATTAGATGAGAGTAAAATAGAACTAGATTAGACACATTAATAAAAAAAATTGTTTATGTTATTTGTCCATTAAAAATATCATTTCAATGAGACTTTAATTATCTTAAGCACAACATTTTGGTTCGAGGTTTTTTAATCGTTTTTATTTTTTATTATTATCTAGAATTATTGAGTTGTGAATTGTGATATAAATGGTTCAAAAAATTCGTTATAAATCACAGTTAAGCATTTATAGATCATGATATTTGGTCATTCATGGCGTTTTCAGTATTGGAGAAACCTTGTACGCATGCTAGAAACGGTTTCTTTCGATGTTACTTGTCAAATTACATTGATGTTTCATTTTCCCACTTTTTCATTATGATGTTTGAATTTTAAAATATAATATTAAGAGGGCTACTATTTGTGTGTTCTGAACATAAAGAAAAAATTATAAAAAATAATAATAAAATTTGTTAGGAGACGTCATACCTATGAGAATAGGTATGTATGGGTCGGATCTTCTACTCAAATACTTCTAGAAATAGCCCTATATCTAACGACAGGACCAAAAAATAATGTGGCATCAACACGAAGAGTGAATAAAAGTTTATATTGGTAAGAGAGTAGATGTTAATATCAATCGACAGCCTTAAGGATAAGAAATACATATATACGAGCGAGGAATGCACAGATAGAGTGAAATTTAATACTTAAAGAGTATAAGTGAGCATCGATGATGTAATTATGCATCCTTTAATCCGAAGTAGGGATTTTTTATTTATTATCTTTGTTGAGTTCTACAACTCCTTAATTTGTTTTTAAATATGCACTAGATAGAACGGTTGTGTTGTTGTCGGTGATTTGGTGGTGCATGCTAAATGCTAATTGACAAAACAAAAGAAATGAACCGATTGGCTTCATATTTAACATTACAAAATATGTGAAAATTGTCGATGCTTGCTTCCACTATTTTGTTAGCTAACAATAACATTTAAATTTAACCAACATTTAAACCACTAATTTCACTAGATTACAACTCCCATAAATTAACGATTAATTATATATCATTGGTGAGATATTAACTTACACGGCAAAAGCTTATATCTTATTTCTTCTTTTCAGTAGTGTTAAATTTTAACTCGATAGTATATATTTTTTAATAAATAAAAAATGTGTCTTTTTAAAATTGTTTACTTTCGTATTCGTTTTTTATAATATGATTCAAACTTTCCGACTGTCAACTTGTAACTTATGAAATAGACCATTTAGACTATCTCCATCACTTTGCCCGTGGCCGGCCCGTCGCCGACGTAGACGGTGCCCGCCTGAAGGGCGGCGATAGGGGAGAGGGGTTGAAGACTCCCGATCCTTGGCCAAGGACGGTTGAAAGAAAGGTGGTGGTGGGTCCCACCACTTTAAAATTAATTCTAAAATGTTAATATAATGGTGGGCTCCACTATTTAAATGATTTTAAATTAAAATGGTTTATATTAAACAAGTTTTAAAGAATTTTAATTAAAATAATAACTTAAGTATAGTATTTTAATTAAAATGTGTTCATTAGAGTTTATTTTTTTATTTTTTATAATTATTTAAAATGTCTTAAAATTCCTTAAAGTGATTTCAATTAAAAGGTATTATTAATTTAATTCTTTTTAATATTTATAACAATAAACTAAATAATTTGAATATATTTATTTAAAGTAAATAAAAGAAGAAATTATTTGATGAAAAAATAAAGTTATTTATGAGAATGATAGTTTGAAAATAAAAAGTGTTTGTATGAAGAATTAAGCGTAAAGGTGATGTGAATGCATTTTAACGTAGTGAACATTCTTAGAATAATAATATTAAATCTCTACTATCTGAATACATAAATAAAAGCACCCTCCAAGTAACCAAACTAGTGTTCACTAAACCACCATATCAAAATGCACGTAAAAATAAAACACACAAACGAACACGACGACGAACAACCCATCACCACCACCACCACCACCACCACCGCCACCGCACACGGCGGCGCACCACCCTCCGGCAACCGCAACCGCCGGAGATGCATTTGCATCTCCATTACCCTCACCACCCTCACCGTCGCTCTCCTCATTCTAATTCTAGCCCTCACCGTCTTCAAATCCAAAAAGCCCATCACCACCGTCAACTCCGTCGCCATCTCCGACGTCAACGCCACCGTCAACATCCTCCCCCTTAGGGTTTCCATCAACATCACACTCCACATCACCGTCTCCGTCAGAAACCCTAACAGAATCGGCTTCAGCTACCGCAACAGCTCCACCGTCCTCCGCTACGACCGCCGTGACATCGGCGGTGCTCCGATTCCCGCCGGAGAAATTGGCTCCGGCGAGACGAAACGGATGAATTTGACGGTGACGGTGTTCGCCGATCGGTTGTTGTCGGATATTGACGTGTATCGTGACGTCATCGCCGGTGACTTTCAGGTGACGACGTATACTCGAATCTCAGGTAAGATTCGTGTGCTGAAATTGATTAATATCCACGTCAGCTCGACGTCCACGTGTCATGTGGATATTGATATCTTGAATAGGAAAACTGCGAGTATGAATTGCCATTATAAGAACAAGTTATAGGTGTACAAGGGATGAACTGAGAGATGTGATGGATGTAATTATGTGTACGATATTGTTATGTACAGTAAACCCAAGTCGTGAGATTTATCGCACGTTTATTATATGGGCAATTAATGTGCGATTTATAAGTCAAATAGGTTGACTCATTCATCATCAGACTAGTCTTTTGATTTGAGTTATTTCGTTTGATCTAAAACAGATATAGTCATACCAGTTACATTTTTGGTTTTATTTGTTTATGTTACGATGTATGAGATAAATAAATAATAATAACAGTTTTATTATTATTATTATTATTATTTTATATGCGTTTCACTTTATGAATATGTTTGTATGTGTGGATTTGAGATGACTGAACGTATATTAACATGTTGCATGAGATAAGTTGTGTATGAATATTTGTATTAATACGTCAATGTTGTTGTCTACTTGTAGTGTTGGATTTAGAAAACTTTTTTTTATCAATATCTTTTGAATATGTCAGATGCATTAGGATTGCTCAAACGTAACAACTAACAAGTGTTAAAATGTTGTAAAATCATAAAAACTTCATAAGAACGTCATGTGATGCGGGTACCTTCTTAGTAAATCCGCCTTGTGTGCTTTTAGCTATGTGACATGAATGATCACCAAATTGTAATCTTCATTTATTTATGTATAAGTTATATTTTTCGAGCATATATTGTTTGATAGAGTTGACCAAATGTATTTGAAAGTGTTGTATGAGATAAGAGGTAATATGTGTTTATATAAGCCTTTGTAGAGATAGATTTCGAAATTAATTTGTATCGATGTTATCTTTAGAGTCATATGAGTTCGGTTACTTGTACTAGTCGTAATGTAATTCTTTTTATAGCGTAACGTATTGCAGGTACATTTTTAGTAGATTTTCTATGTGACATGAATATTAGTCCGAGAAATTACAAAATAATGCCTCAAGGATTTAAAGTTGCATGTTTATAAACTTCTAAGTACCAAACACTTATGTATTATTGATTTGTACTTTGTGCATTAATTGTTTCATTGCTTCACAAAACGATATCAAAGTCCATCAAAAGTTATAATTTATATTTATTTTTGTATTTTTCTTATAAAATTTTAAAATATGATGTTTTACAAAATTTAGAACAAACTATCGTCATACGCTTATTGTTAACTACGCTTTGATGCAAATTTCATATAAAACTTAATTGTACAACATAATGTAAATTCGTCGATACACAAAAGTACAAATCGTCAAAACTAATATAATTCAAGTTTTGGATTTTTTTACCCTATAACTTTTGAAATGATTATGAAATCGAATTTTGTGCGTGTTTATTTTCACCAACGTTAATATTTTTAGTTTTTTTGTTGCTCCATTCCTATATCAATTATTTAACGTTAATTTCTTAATGGTTTTGTTTTTCTTATATAAAGTTCTAAACATTTTTCAATCGTTTCGTTGTAACGCACAAGTTTGTAACGGTTTCAATTTTTATATTACTTTTGATGTTTTAAATGACATTTAGGGTTATTTTTCATACCTTTAACAAACAGGCTTGCGACAACGTTTCAAAGTTAGATTTTTCATAGTTTTACACTCCCATCGCAAGGTGAGAGTCTTGATACTAGTTTTTACTAAAAACTTTAAATTACGGCACAATTACCATGAATTTACAACACAATTGAAAGACACGTTCCAATAGTAATATAAGCACTCTAGCGTGAGACTAGATGATCGATATAGCCAAATAACACGAAACAACTTACACCAAAAACCCAACAAACCGACACAACCAACATATCGAAGCAAAAACTTAAATGTTAAATTTGCACCAATCTGACCACTCGAGCGCCTATGTGTTTCACCAATAAGTAACTGGCGCACTTCGAGATCATTTATAAGCATGTTTACGAACGGTTCTGGTCCCCGTAAAACGACACCATCTCATGAAACAAACATTTTATAAAAATTGAAAGCATGATCACAAATTAAATATCATGTGTAATGGACGTTAGGCGTAAATTATGCATATCCATTGGATCGAGATCCTGCAAACAATCACACCGAATCAATTATTGATCCATGATCTCATTGATCTCCATGATCTCCCACCTCCATTAACGCACATTCAAACTCCAAATCAAACCACACAAATTCATATTCAATTCAATCACCTTCAACAGAAATCAAAGAGATTGAATTCAATTTGTCGCCGGAGCAGCCATGGAACCGCCGGCAACCACCGTCGGAGACGACTCCACCAACCGCAACAAACTGAAATCATCTTCCTTCCGCCTCCGATCACCGTCGCTGAACTCCGTCCGCCTCCGCCGGATCTTCGATCTCTTCGACACGAATCACGACGACCTCATCACCGTCGACGAACTCAGCCGCGCATTGATCCTCCTCAGCCTCGATACAAACATCAACGAACTCGATTCCGTCATCAAAACGTTCATTCAACACGGAAACGACGGTCTCACGTTCGATGATTTTCAGGCTCTGCATAAGGAGATCGACGATCTGTTCTTCCGTCTGGATGACGGAGACAATTTGACTACTCACGACGGCGATCACGACGGCGATGGCGGTGGCGAGGAGCAGGAGGAGGCGGATCTGACGGAGGCGTTTAAGGTGTTTGATGAAGACGGAGATGGATACATATCGGCGAGTGAGTTGCAGACGGTGCTTGTGAAGCTAGGGTTTGCAGAGGGCAATGAGATCGGGAGAGTGGAGATGATGATATCATCTGTTGATCGGAATCATGATGGACTTGTGGATTTCATGGAGTTTAAGGACATGATGAGGAATGTCATTGTTCTTCGGTGACCACCGTCGTCGTATTCTTCCGGTGGGTTAGGTTAACGGTGGTTGTGAATGTAACGGTTTTCTCCGGCGACTGTAACGGATAACGTCCGCCGGAGTTATATCTGCAGTTTTTATTTTCGGAATTTAAGAAATTCAATTATGTATAATACACTTATCAGTCTCTATTCACTCGATCCAAATGTACAAGTGCTTGAAAGACTATATACAAACAACTTCATCACTATTTATACAATAGTTTTGCAGATTAGAGATCACCCCCATGCGTAGATATCCATGAAATTTTCCTCATAGTTAGTGTTGAACTTTGTTATACGTGTCGTATAACATTATATGTGCCGTATAAGAGGTCGTATAGGGCTATATGGGACGTATAATACTATACCCCCACTGAATTTTCCTTGTTTTAAGTTTTTTCGAACCTATACGCCGCTTATGATGTTATACGAGTCGTATTTGACGGTGTTGATATATAAATTGCAGTGTATGTATATTAGGTCTCTTAGAGACAGAGATTCTAGTAAGTTATAAAATGGTCTCCTCAAATTTTGACTAGCCTCAACATTAATATTCTGTACTTTTATGATTGAATAATGTATAATAGTGTTCGATTAATGAAAAAAATCGAAACTATGAAGTTTGAATAATACTAATTTCATCTAATCAAATCATCATCATTAATTTTAATTTTTTATTGTGTTATTAATAATAGTTTAAGTTTAAGGGTTCGTTAAATTTGTTAGTTTTTTAAGACGTATAATGCGACGTGATTCGTGACATGACGTATAACATAGTTATAATTAGATATATAAATATATAACTTAATTCTTTTTATAAAACATTATTTTCTAAAGTTATTCAGAGTAACACGTTTGTCACTTGTTTAGTATCTTGGAGACATAGCGACTCAAAAATTGAATAATGTATATTTTTTTTTATTTGAATTGTGTAATATGTTATGTCACATGTCACTTAACGAGTAACGTTACGTGTCATGGCATTAAAGACTAACAAAGTTAGTGAACTGTTAGACTGAAACTGTTATTGATAACAAAATCAAAGATTAAAATTAATATTGATTAATGGTTAATAGTTTCAATTATTAAAATCTAAATTTTTTTATATTAATGTATTAGAAATAATGGGCTTTGGTAGACGGGGTTGAGTTGAGCCTAATGTTTTAATTGTGTGGAGAGCTCAAAGGGCCTAGCCCAACATGTATTCTTAGTCTTTATTGGATCCTAAATCGCAATCTTAATATGCTTTCTTAATAAACAAAGATGAGGAGTTCAATATTGTCTACATGTAAACAAAAGAAAATTGGCTCTAAATTCTGGTTGTCACACCTACTTCGGCTCTGACCACAAACTTCAACATACCATCATCTCCGGCCTCACAAAACCCAAAAAGGTCACATTTATCTGTCTTTATGTGTGGTTTCGCGCTAGCTATTTACTCAAGATCATCTAAAGATTTGTCAAGAATCAAGTGACCTACCTTAAAAAGTATTGATATAATTAGCCATGAATGTCAAATTTTGGGTCAACGACGAGAACAACGATTTCACCAAGGTGAGTGGGCACTAACTGATTGGAGCGATAAAAGGACTAGGGGTTAGGTCAAGGGGACACATAATACTTGTGGAAGACTGGTTTTTGAGTATTAAGTAAGATGGTGCTTTTATTTTGAGATACAATGATTGTGCACTTCTACTAATAATACACAAAGATAGATAATAAGTTTATATGATGTATTAAAAAATAATAACAAAGATAATACATTGTGTTATTTTCAACACTATAAGTTTTGAAAAATACATTAGTGAAAGTATATTATTGTGTATTTCTAATTGTATAGCATAATTATAGATAACAAGTTTATAATCTATAAAAACAATAACAAAAATACACAAAATAATGTAAACCATAAAATACGAATGATTAATAGGCATAACAAATTATGTAAAATATATGACATAATGAACATGTAATACACAATAAATTGATCAATTTGACATAATTACCAAAATGCATTACTCTTTAAAACAACGAAAGGACGATATCAAATCCACAGTTCTTATTAGACTTTTTAGATTAAACATTATTTTTGATATAACACTACTCTTATATAACAACCAAAAATCAATTGTACCTCTCAAAATATACCCATTTTAAAAAATATGTAATTAATATACTTGACTAATAGATAACTATAAAATAAAACACTAATATATAAACCTTATAATTTGAGAAAGATTCTTTCACACAAATCATACACGACCTCTAATTTTATATTCTAAAAAAATATTGCGTAAAAACAAGATTTTTAGTTTATAATCCAATAGATAAATAAATCGTCCGGAGAAAGGCCGGTTGGAAGGTTACACTGATTTGGGAATATTTGTTCTTTCTGTGATTAATTTAGATTTATTTAGATGTTCTCATAAACCATCCAAAAATATAAATATTAAGAATTATGATAATTATGTTGTCTACTGGTTTTTCATACATGTATGATTAAAGAAATACAACAACACTTGTTTAGAGATATCTGAAAAGAATATATCTTTCTCAAGAAACATTTAAAAAACGTTTGCACATAAGAGAATGTTAATTACAAAAACAATTTAAAATATTGTAGTTGTCCGTGCATGAAATATAACTATATGTAAAAGAGAAAAAAATAGAAATATAATCGTCTTATGTATCCCATTTAAAATAAAATGTATAAATTATCCATACGATTCCCGTTACTTTATACCTAAAATTGTTTTTGTATTGAACACATCACTATGTGCGCGTATAAGAAAAAAAAGATGGTTATAAGTTTGTCACATAACCCTTTTTGATTAAAAAAAAGTTAAGTTCAATTTTATTCTCTAAGATTTGACCAAAATAACCATTTTCCTTCAAAAGATTAAAAACATCAATATACCTCCAAAAATTTCATAACTTGTTTCAATTTCAACCCAAAAATTTCATTAGTTATTTCAATTTAAATCCAAAATAACAAAGCTTTTGGATTAAAAATAAAACAACTTATGAAATTTTTGGAGTTAATTTAATTTTTTTAATCTTTTGGAGGAAAATAATTACTTTTGTCAAATCTTGAGGAGCAGAAACCAACTCATTAAAAAATTATAAGGAACACATCCGTATTATACAATTGTCTAATTAAGATACATAAAAAAGTTATGGAACTACTCTATGGTTTACTGTTCCATTATATCTATGAAACATTAAATACAAGTGTAACAAAATTTTTAACTTAATATTAATATTGGTTGTTTACTAAGCACTTCCCTATATATAACAATTAAATAATCAAACTAATAATTTTAAAAAGAAATATGTCTATTTTTTTAAAAGAGCCCATTGCATTCAACATGCATATAAAGTTAGGATTGTTCTCATTGGGGTTGAACAAACATGAAATACTTGCAAAACCAAGAAAGCTTCTCCTTCTCTACTTCTTCAAACACCGGCCTTTTCTCCGATGACGAATACGATGATGCCAACGGTCATGATCACACCCGAGGTCGTATTTCTGATCATCACCAAAACGACTACTTCGAAATATCTCTACCGCCACCACCACCATCACCATCCACCACCAATAATTGTTCAAAAGAAGAGGAGTTTGAGTTTTGCTTCTCTTTTAACTCTTCATCAACCCTTGTAGACTTTCCAACCACCGCCAATTCCGCTGGCTCTAACCAGCCGTTCCACCACCACGAGCCGCCAACGACTACCACCACTCTTGTGGCTTCTCAATTGGTCAATGTTGTTGATGAAAAACATAATGGTTGCAACAAAATCAAAAAAACAATAAACTATAAGCGAATATTTCAAAAGGCTAGTAGCCCGCGGTGTCATCGTGGCTTAATCTCACCGTATGTTTTTCCGCCTTCTAGGCTAAGGGCGTTTGATGTACCGCAACGGGGACTCATAAAGAATCGGTACATTTATCTTAACACTATTTGTTTTGTTTCCGACATGTTTAATACAGAACCAGTTTCACATAATAAAACACGAGATTTATATTATACATTTGTACTAACCGCTTAAAATGTTACATAGGTCAAAAAGAAATTCATATGAACGAATACATGACCATTTTATTTTCACAACTAAAAAAAATACAATATCATCTTAACATCTTTATGTAACGACACTCTTCATGCATAATATTAAAGAATATGTGTTTAATTAAGTAATTAAAATATTTGCCGTCTTTTTAGTCTAATTTGATTAGGCCAATTACACGTTAATATGTTATTGTCTTTTTGTTTTGTTTTCTCGTACCGACAAGACATATTCCATTAACATAATGATTCTTTAATGTGGGTTTAAATAGTTTAATGTCTTTTACATAAAAATATAAAAAAAAGGTTTACGTATTTATTAATGTGTATAAGTCCAATAAATCAACTTTTATTTTATTACCATAAGACAATTGGCATGTTGTAACTGAAAAATAGAGGTTATAATAATTCTTTATTGTTATAACATGTTATCTGCATCATATTGTAATAAAACAAAAACGAAAATTAAAAAGAAAAAATAGTTCGTATTATAGTAAATCAGTAAACTTAAAATTTTAATACATTCTGGCATTTTGCTAAAATAATGAACTTAAATTAGTATTTTCTTGATTGGTCCTACACGTGCAATAAATAATTTTTTTGATTTTTTATTAACTTTGAAATAAATTCAACTAGGTTGGGTGGCTTAAGGAAATTCATGGTGAAACTAAGATCCATCAAAAGCATGTTAAGGTCGTCACTAAATGTTTCGCGGCGACTGCAACCATCGGCAAAGGTCAAAGTTAATAAGAAGAACAAGAGAGCTTGCATCGACCACTGTCAAAAAGATTGTATTTGTACGACCAACAAAAAAAACGACAATAATGACATTGTTGCAAGTACTCATAGTCAAAAGCGAAACCAAGAAGAAGAAAGATCTCCAATAATAATGAATTTCAACGGCTTTAGTAAAATGTTTGATGTAATTATGAGAAATATCAGAACAACTCGAGAATCAAAACAAACATACAGTAAAAGTTGTCCAGTCTCGATCAAATCCTCCCCGATGCACGATCCGAACATTGGCAATGGTCGTGATGAAAGAAGGAACTCGTTTTACTCGAGAGATCATTCCATTCAAGCTGCTATTGCACATTGCAAAAAGTCCTTTGGAAAATAATACTAGGATTTATTATTGTGTGTGTTTTGTTTATTTTGTTAGTGTTAGAATAAACTCTACACCTACTTTTAATGTATGTATCGTATTTAAAATTTTGGTCTTTTATGTAACTAGCTTTTCGGATTTTTATTGTCTGATAAGCAAGTTATAAAATTAAGCTAGTTACATTAAATTGTATTTTTAAAGTAGTATATATTTGCATTTAAAATTGATAAAGAGTCGCGTATTTACGTAAATAAAATGTATGTGAAGTTAAACATATTTTCATATCCTTATTTAAAAATTCAGAGATTTATTAAAAATTTAACGTAGATTATTTTATTTTTTTATATATCTATTTCTCAAAGTCCAAAACAACTACCCTACCGAAGACCGTATTTATTTATTTGTTTAATAGTTTTAGTAAACTTGTGTATTACATAGGTTAAATAAACAAAATATTAAACAGAATAAAAACTATTAATTATAAAACGATATATTAAGACATGATATGATTAGAATTATGTATAAGTAATAACTACTATAAATAAAACAATAATATAAACTTTTTTAAATATTTTTGTTTTTTTCAAAGATAAAGTAAACATTTTGTTTCAAAAAAACGTTTTAAATATTTTACTTTTTTTAAATTTCATACTATAACTTCCTATTTTAATTATTTTTTATAAATAATTTACTTAAAAAACTTATTTTGAGATATTACGTAAAATTGTTTGATTTTTAGAAAAAAAAACTTGTTCTGTATAGAAATAACATTAATAATAATATATATCTTTCTTAATTTATTAATAAAATAATTATAATTTAATAATAAATAAATAATATTATTAGTAATTAATGTACTTATTTAATAAGAAAGAGAAACGCGAAAAATTTGATTAAAATTATTTTGGTGGTGACACGTGACACCTATATTTATCATTTTATTAAAGTAAGAAGATTCATGATTTGAAGTTTGATATGATTGAATTCTAGCCAAATACACTTAAATAAATTAGCACTTTTATAATTTAATTGAGATTTCATATTAGATTGAAATTATCCAAATAAAGTTTTTAACCAAATAAATTTCATTAAGCTACATGAAACCAATTCAGTGATTCAAACAATGGAACATCAATTATTTTCATTTATAAGTTGGATCCCAATAACAAACGAAAATTCATAAACGATAGAAGTGAGAAAATTAGCCCACTACGTTGGTTATATGGGCTGTGGGCTTGTGGTACTTTAACATATGGGCTTAGAGCATCTTAAGTTTCATACTAATTGGGCCTTCTGATGACACAAGAGATGGGCAAATTGGGTTTTGGGCCATACTCAAAACCGGGTTCAAACCAGGTTGGGTCAAATCGGGTTTTTTTGTACCCGAGTATTCGTGAAACTGGGTACGAACCCGGGTCGGGTTCGCTTACTTGAAACCCTACCCTCCATACCCGGGTAGGGTAGGGTCGGGTCTGGGTTGGGTCCGGAACCGGGTCTATTTTTTTCTTCTTCTTTGCTTTTCTTGTTTTTATATCCAATGCCGGGTTCAACTGGGTTTAAACTGTGTCGGATTCGGATCAGGTTGGGTTCGCTAAAAATCTCAAAAACTAAAACCGGTTCCAACCCGGGTTTACCTCAAATCGGGTACTACCCGTACCCGGGTCCGGGTCGGGTCTAAACCCGGTTTTTATGCCCACCTCTAGACACAAGTCACAAGCCACCGGGTTGCAATAAATAGTTTTGTATAAACAGTTTAAGAGGAGTTGTAATTATGGGCAAGAAACTGAATCGTGTCGTGTTGATGGGTTAACCGAAAGACGTTGTTTGTATAAAATGTTTGACTATAACTGGGAGTCGTCTAAAACAAGTGGCTTGAGAAAATATTGTATAACACAGTTTTATTAAACCGGTTAGTATCATAGCATGTTGGGTATCTTATAGAACGAGTTGTAAGAAAGTTGAAGTATTTAATTTTAAGAGTAAATTATGATTTTTCTTCACTTGCTTTGAAAAATCGTAGTTTTAGTCCTTTTTTTCCTATTTTTTTTCCTTCTAGGATGCTTTAGCTATTTTTTTCTTTTTTTTTTGTTTTCATTTCAATTCATGACACCAAGATTGTTATATTTTGGCTATTAAATAGAAGGGTAAATCATTTTACTTAAAGAGTTTCTATGTAACTTTTCAAATTAATATAAGGCCTACTTGTGTAGCTTACTCAAATTATATATATATATATATATATATATATA
>BJCM01062197.1:0-26271 GCA_018326385.1 Flaveria bidentis | reverse complement strand
CAATTGTAGAGTCAAAAGGCAGATTGTCTTTTGACTAGTGACTATGACATGCCATAGCTCACATCCTTATCTATTACAAAAAGGATAAAGTACATGAAGTAGAAAGTTACAAACTCAAGACCTCAATGTACAGTTACCAAAAGCATGGACCTTTTCACCAACTCATGTAAGTTGGTGACTTTACAGAGATGCATCGGAAAGGTGTCCAGCTTTATAGAACAGTACATCAGATAAAGCATGTGCCAAAAGTTTTCGGAAGAAATCTGTCTTCATGAGTTGAAGCTTCGGAAGACTTTTTCTCCGAGGCTTCGGAAGACTTCATCTTTGGCTTCGGAAGATATTGGTCTTGGCTTCGGAAGATTTCACACTTAGAATATTTCAGTTGCATGGGTGAAACTTTCTAAGCATTCTTCTTTAATGCACTTGTGCAGCATGCAGGATAGACTTTGGATGTTTGGGTTGCATCAGCCTCTTCATACATTCTCTACATTTTCTTCTAAGAAGGTCACGTCCTTTCTTCTCGATTTGACCTGCACTATCGTTATCTTCATCATGTTCATCTTCCTCGTTGTGAACCTTGCATCGTTCTGATCAAACTTGCAATTTCTCTCTCTCAAACAACCTTACGCCTCCCTCTACCACTATAGCCCCACAACCCCTAACGTCGTCGACATCACCATCGTCGCCTACTATAGAAAGATAAGAGAAAGGGAGTGAGAAGATTGTATATGTGGCGCTGAGCTTATTAAAGGAAAAGCTATTGCATGAAGCATTCCTTCATGCTACACGTGGATGGGAGTTGGCGATATGTGACAACAAGAGAAGCCATAAAGGCACACGTGTAATCTGGTTGTAATATGAGCCTTGAATCTTGTAATGAATGCTAACCGTTAGATCCAAGATCGACCAATACTCATATTCACCAAAACACTATTCATTTCCCTTGCTTTTTAAATATTATGTAATTACTAAGAATAAATTTATGCCGTTCAAAAAATAAAAAAAATGATCTAACACTCTAAGACCTAATATGACCTCATAAAGCTCATCATGATATATTAAAAGTTATCATGATTATTAAAACTCGCCATGGTATATCTAGATATTTATAATACACTATTTTTATTACAATCTTATCTCATAAATTACCACAAACCAGTCCCTTAAGACTTAACATGACATGATAGAGTACATCATAGTCTACTAAGTTTTATCATGACTATTAAGGCCCAACGTGATGTAAAATGACATGTATGATCTATTGTATTCTAGTATCACTCATTACAACCTGATCACATCCTCAAAGATCTATTATTACATGAGAAAGCCTATGATAGTTTATAAGCGCTATCATGACTAGCGGGACCAAATAATGACTCGATTAGTCATGGTTGTCTTAATTGATCAATATTGACCCTCATAAAGAAAAGTTAATCATACTTGACCCGCATTGACTCTAGTTGACGGTATTTAACAAAATATTGACAAACGTTGCTTGTACATTGTATTCATATAAAGGATTATGGTAGATTGTAAGAACATTGGTTGATGATGAAATGTTAAATGTATTTAACAAAAGTATTTAAATGATCTATAATACAACGTGAGATGTTATATTTTACAATATAACCTATATACAAGTGATTAAAGATAAAGACATACAAAACAAGATAACCAACTTCATCTTTGTATAAAGTTATGGTTTTTTTTTTTCATTTTAGATTCTTCATAACCTTTTCTTTAGTTTTTTGGGCTGCAACATCAACAACATTTTCCCTTGCTCGCTTTGTTAAACTTCCCTTTGCTTCTGATAGCTTTGCTTTAACTTCTTTTTTCATGTTTGAAACCTAAAATGAATAAATTACATAAGAAAAAATCTGGCATCAATAGACTCACATCGTCAACAAAGGTGCTTTTTGTTGTCTAAAATCCTAGTGCATGTGTCTAGGTGAAGGAGATAGAGAAAGAGAGGTAAGAGGGAACAAAGAGAATGAGATTTTATCAAAGTTTGTAGATTAAGATGCTCTAAAGAAAACGTTTTGCATACATGAGCTTTCACGCCCATCTCATGTTATTTTGAAACATAAATAAATATAACGAATGTTTAAAAATTACCTCTGTGAATCCTTCTTTGACTTCGTCGGCTGCTTCTGTTACCTCTTGACATGTTTGTTCGACCTTCTCATCTGTCTTTTCCTGTAGTTTACATATGATTTTATTTTGGTTATTGGATAAAACATGCAATCTAAAGATAATATAAAGCCAATTCGATTCATATCATTTTTATATCATGTTTAGCTTTAAATACATAATATGATTTAGGGGATCGAATGATCCGTTGATTGTCCATCTCTAGTAACCATCAACATCAAAATGAAACAATATGCTTGGACATCAAGGTTTAACCTTAACACATATAATTCTTACCTTTTGCAATGGTTTAGACGTATTGACAAACGCCCTAGGGCTTCTCAAAGAACAAAATCGGGGTACAACATCAAAGCTGTTTTTAGAAAACTTAAGGGAGCTACATAATTTGAAACTCGTCATGTTTGATGCTTTAGAGTTTTAAAACAGGTATATTTGGATTTCATAGGAAGGTATAACGATGATATAGAAGGAAAATGAAGATCGGATTTAAACATATAGCCATATGTTGGTCAATGAGAGTTTTTAGATGGTATGATTATGGACCTCAAAATAATTGCTTGATTGTCTCCACAAACATCATGATAAAAACAACATGCGCCATTGAGTCAAGGTATTTAACTGTATATGATTTGAATTATTATCGATAAGTATTTAGAGACATTAGAAAATGCAAGTGTTGCTACATAATAAAAATTGAATTCGATAAATTAAGATTTGGATGAATCCTATAAATAAATTCACCTTTTATATTAAGATCCCAGAAGAATAAGAATGATACAATTATTGAAACATAAAATACAACACATGTCACTTAACATCCCCTCTAGTGAATATATCAACAACCAGAAGCTTGGTAGGAACAAACTGAGTATGAAGCTTTCCTGCAAAGACAAGTTCTCGGATGAAATATTAATCTAATTCAAGATGCTTAGTTCGTTTGTTGGCGACAAGATTCTAAGTCATAAACAACGCGCTTTAATTATCACACATGAGAGTTGGTCGGTTTGGAGGAAACACATGTAGCTCATGTAATAAATGTGTGATCTAGATAATTCTAGCAAAAGCACTTGCCATAGTATGATATTCTGATTCACAGCTGGATCGAGAGACAATAGGTTGCTTCTTAGCACGCCAGAATACTAAATTGCCTCCTAAGAAAACTGAATAGCCATAAGTAGGCCAACATGTCTCTAAGAATCGACATCATTCAACATCAGTATACCCAATATCGGAGTTGCTGGTGGGTTTAGTAAAGGATAGACCATAAGCTATAGTACCTTTAATGTAACATAAGATTCTATTGACATGTTGATAGCATAGTTCGGTAGAATATTGGAAAAATCTAGGTTTAACATATGATAAGTCAGGACGAGTGATTGGTAAGTATTTCTAAGCACCTAGATAGATCGATAATGAGTGGGATCCGAGTAGGGGTCACTACGGGAACTAAAAATAGTAATAGTGGCTAGAGGGTTATAGGCTAGTTTTGCATCGAGAAATAGATAGCCATCTGAGTGAAACTCTAGGCAACTAGTGAGCATTATGTGGATGGATAGATCCATTAACATTGTACTTAGTTTAGTATAGCCATTTGGAGGCAACAATATTCTGATTAGATGGGCGAGGTACAAGTGACCATGTATTGTTTTTACAAAGCCCGTCTAATTCTTGATGCTTAAAATTCATCTAGTAGGGACTTTTACTTGCATATTTAAAACCTTTAGGGTCACGGGAAGAAAAAAAGCCAAAAACAAAGCATGATGGGTTATATGGGAAATATCAACGTGATGTTTTAGTTTGTGAATACCAGACTTTGATCGGGTTTGAATTGGGTGAAGATTAGGTGGGTGGAACAACAATTTTTAATAATGGGAGGGTTTAAGAAGGAATGGTATTTTCAGATTTAAGACGGTGTGCTGAGTGAGTTAGTGATGGAAGTCAAGTTATTGTTGGGCTAAGTGTTGAATTATGGTGTTGTATCGTTGGTTGTTGTGGTGTATTGTTAAGTTATGGTATCACTACGTGGGTTGTTAATGGGGTGGGCAGTATAGTTTTGTTCAAGTATAGACTGAGTATGTGTTGAAGGCATGGTGGGGCGAATAGTGATACTTGTGGGCTGTTAAGTATGAAATGGTGGAGTTGAATGCATATTTGGGAAGATAGGATCCATGTATAGTCCATATGGAGGATTAGAAGAAGGTGTTTGTTAGGCTGTGGTTGGGTTGATAGTGGTATTTGTTATATGTTGTTGGAATATTAGTGGATGTAAATTGCATTATGTAGTAGTTTGGGAGGTGTCTAAAAATTTAGACAAGCAAGTCTAATTGATTAGCAATAGGTGTGGTAATGGAAAATGGAAATGGTGTTTCGAGATATGGTAGGGGCAGGGCAACAATATCCTTTGTAGTGTGATGAATAACCCACAAAGATGCATGGAATACTTTGTGGAGAGTGTTTGTGTGGTGTATAATTGAAAACGTAGGGATACAGTCGACAACCAAAAACACATAGGTGGTGTAATTTGGTAGACGAGAGAAAATAACTTCAAATGAGAATTTAGAGTCTAAAACCTTTGAAAAGAGGCGTATGATATAAATGGCAACACTAAAGGCTTCAACCCAATAGGACGAAGGTTCATGTTCATTGAACATTTTGGATCGTACAGAATGGGAAGAGATAGGTCTCAACCAAAGACGTATGATACTATAATACCATAATGGAAATTGAAATCGATAATTGATTAATTAGGGATGAATCCCATAAATAGATACACATTATACATCAAGATCCTTAAAGAATGAGAATGATACAAATATAAATACATAAAATACAAACATGTCATTTAACACTACTACTCTCCTATTATCGAACTTTATGCAACGTGATAAAAAAATATACTTATGATTCTAGCGTTAGCGGCTATTTTATCAAATTTTGAATTTCACAATGAAATCAAAAAGACTTTAGTTATATTAGAGTACGAATTTGAAGATATGAAGAACATACTTGCTACAAATTTAGATTATAGACTCATGTAATCACATGAATTAAATGGTTGAAATAGAGTTTTGTTGTATACTTGGTAAAACATTAGCTATGGGAAAGTAGGACTGTTCAAATAGCTCGGCATTCGAAACTCGCTCGAACTCGTTCAAAAAAGTTCGGATTTTTGCTCGTTCGAATTTTGGCTCGGTTGTAAACGAACCGAGCGGCTCGGTTCGATTTGAAAACGAACCGAGCACAAGCAAAGGTACGCTCGTTCGTCGCTCGCTCGGTTTCGCTCTAATAACTTTTTAGATTTAGTTTTTATATATTATATAATTATGAATTTATTTAGTTATTTACCACCTACCACTATTTTAATTACTTAGTTAAAAAATCAACAACCCTAAATGTAAAGCTTTAATGATCTAATCAAATCATTATTTCGCATTTCAAAATCCTTTCATCATTCCACCCATTACCACTTCCTGGTCGTCCCCTGTATCCCCTACCTCCCTACCGACTGTCGAAGCTCTGACCTCCGACACTCAGACAAGTAACCCATGACCTCCAACACTCTGACATGCGACCATGACCTTCGACAGTCCGACATGCAATAGTCTGATCGTGCATCCCGCATTCGACAATCAACCTCTGAAATCTGAAATCCGATTTTGTTCGAAGCCTGACATTGTTCAGTTGTTTCTAATTGTGATATCTTGATGTTAGATTTTTTTTATAATTTGGTTCTTAAAGAACATTTACACAAGCATTGGTGAAGATACTATGGTTGGAAGTTAAAATTTAAAACTTTTGAATTAATTATTAGTTTTATTTTAAATTATACCACGAAACCAAACAAAACCGAGAAAAACCGAGCGAAACCGATCGCTCAGTTTAAAACCGAACCGAGTTCGAGCATGAAGTTTACGCTCGAATTCGTAAATTCGAACCGAACCGAGCCGCTCGGTTTAAAACCGAATTGAGTTCAAGCGGAGCTGCGTTTGGTTCGGTTCGATTCGTGAACAGCCCTATAGTAAAGTTTATCACTGATGTCATGTTTTGTGCTTGTTAATATTAATATGTAATCGTTGGTGAGGGTAAACAATTTTACAATTGCAACTTCTGAAATAGTTGGCACATATACATTTGAAAATGGTATTTAAAGATGACGATGCAAAGACTAATGTCCAAAGATGATACTATGATTATCAAAATCATGTCATCTCACCCTCTATTGATTATAATCACATAACACTCCAACAAACAACTTAAATACTGTTTTCATATAAAAAAAAATACGAATATTCAGCTAACTTCTCATAAATATGTATCATATAGTATATATATAATTGTAGAAAATTTCAATAAGCAAAACAAAGATCAATTATAATATTTAAATCATCTAGAACCAAATTGACACACATCTTATAACTCGTTACATTCTTCCCCTTGTTACACACCAACATTTTCGATTTAATTCTCTTAATTAGATTGAACCCATCAACCGTTCAGAACACAAAGTTAATCAAACACTATCTTCCAACGACCAAACTAATTTAACGATTATAAGTTCGGTTTTAGCCTATAACCAACACTCCGAACCAAAATCCTAGACGAATAACGAGTTCTGTGTGATCCGTTATTCCCTTTTTCTCCATCACTGTTCACACAAGTTAACCCGTGAAGTGAGTTACATCATCCACAAAGCAATCAAGAACAATACTTTTCTTGCTTATCTTGCTTATCGTCAACTTGAAGCTAATCAATTACAACTGCAAATTGTAGCAATGAAACTCACGAATCCCAATTGGGTCAAATACCCAACAAACACAAGACAATTGTTCGTCAAAATCACCCTATAACCCCATCAATTCTACTAGATTTCAGTTCAAGATTCTATTATCTGTACAAACCCTTGATTATGTCAGATCAAGAACAACATCAAGAAGAAAACACCAACCCATGGGGTTCAACATCATGGTCATACCTATCATCTCTCCGTCAACAATCACCACTGATTCAATGCATCACCAACATGGTATCAATGGACTTAATGGCGAACACCCTTTTAGCCGCCGGAGCTTCTCCGGCGATGATTCACTCAATTCTTGAAATCCCTGAGTTTACTCCTCACACACAAGCGGTTCTTGTGAACGTTGGTACACTGACCCCTGAGTGGTTGCCGGCGATGAAGGCTGCAGCCGGTGTGGCGAACCGGTTGGGTAAACCGTGGGTTCTTGATCCGGCTGCTGTTGGGGCTTCGAGCTTTAGGTTGAAAGCGTGTCTTGAGCTTGTTGAACTGAAGCCTACTGTTGTTAGGGGAAATGGGTCGGAGATTATTGCTCTTTCTATGGCTTCTGTTGGATCTACTAAGGTGGAACTGTTTGAGTTTTACTTAAATTGATGAAAATGCTTTGAATTGAGAGTTCTTTGGTTAGGTTTATGGATTCTTGTTGATTTGAAATTGGGGTTTGGATTGGAATCTGAATTGGGGATAACGTGCTTTGATTTTGGTGTTTGATGATGTTATAATTCAAGGATCAGACTGGTCATTACTGTCAGTTATGATTTATGAACGAAATTTCGTTCAAAAATCTTGTTGTTGATCATGTTTTTGTGAATTGTTGCTTGAATCTTGATTAAAAACCTTGTTGATGATCATGTTTTTGTGAATTACTGATTGAACATTGATTTTAAAATTTGTTGGTGATCATGTTTTTTTTTGTAGATTGCTGACTGAATCTTGATATCTTGTTGGTGATCATGTTTTTTTTTTGTAGATTGCTGATTGAATCTTGTTGATGATAATTTTTTTTGTGAATGCTGCTTAAATGATTCAAGATCTTGTTGATGATAATGTTTTTGTAAATTTATTGCTTGAATCTTAATTTATAAATCTTGTTGATGATTATGTTTTTTGTAGATTGCTGATTGAATCTTGATTCAAGATCTTGTTGATGACCATGTTTTTGTAAATTTAAGCTTGAATCTTGTTCAAATTTTGTTGATGATCATGCTTTTGTAGATTGCTGATTGAATTTCGATTCAAGATCTTGTTGGTGATCATGTTTTTGTAAGTTAATGCTTGAATCTTGTTCAAAATCTTGTTGATGATCATGTTTTTGTAACTTGCTGTTTGAATCTTGAATTTACATTAGCGGATTCACTTTGTTTTTGTTTATATGGTTATGAACTATCTGCTTAATTGCATGATTAGGGTGCTGATAGCTTGCATGAATCTAGTGATGCTCTAGAAGCAGCAAAATCTTTAGCTAAATCAAGTGGAGCAATAGTTGCAATTTCAGGATCAGTTGACTTTGTTACAGACGGTCAACGGGTTGTCGGTGCGCACAACGGTCTGCCATTGATGCAAAAGATAACCGCTAGCGGATGTGCAGTCACAGCCCTCATTGCTGCCTTTGTTGCAATCGATCCTGCACACGCCTTTGAAGCCACAGCATCTGCATTTTCTGTATTCGGTCTGGCTGGTGAGATTGGCATGGGCCTGGCCAAAGGACCCGCGTCACTACGGATGCATATGATTGACTCACTCCATGGGCTGGATCAAGAAACCGTTGTCAATCGTGTCAAAATAACAAGCTTTTCATGAACGGTATGGCAAAAGGAGATCTTTTTGCTCTTTGTGTTCTTGTTTCATTTCTTGAATTTACCTAACTGTTGTTTCTATGTTGATATGAATTCTGATTTGGTTCATGTATGTCGTCGATAAGGTATGTAAAGAAGTGTTTGGATATGCGTTTTGATTACGAGAGTTTGAATAAATGGGCTCTAGGAGATAGTGTTTTGATGCACTTTTGTTGTTTATCAGTTTCAAAACGCAAATCCAAACACACTCGAAAGGTTTCACAAGCTAACATATGTTAAATCATTTTGACATTCTTGAAATTAAGATTACAAATAATATAATGTTCAATGTTCAAACAAGCACACACGAACACACACGCACATAAACACGAAAACTTAAACAGTTTGTTGTCGTCTTAGTAAGTAAGGTGGACCGTCAGCCTGAGCAACGACTCGACTCCATCAGCAACAATCTGACCAGCTGGTATGAGTGACCGCACCTCAGCAAAACCGCAAGCATGAAGGAACTTCCCGGTCCCACCAGTTATCGACAAGCGTGACATCGTGCTTCCAATCCTATACACCCCAAAAAAGTTGATACTATCCCCGTATTCACCGCCTTCCATCATTGCTGTGAATGTCATCATCTGTGTACTCCCGTCAGCTGAGCTCGAAACATACACTCCTTGCGCTTTCCCTAGTGCCCGCGAGCCCAACTTGGCATCAACCGTTAGTAAGTCATCGATCACAGTGATGGTACCAAACCCGAGCCCCAGCCCATCCGGGCCGAGCTGAGCTGCAGCTTGGTTTTGAACATTATTCTGGTTCACGTTTCCAGCATATTGTGTCCCAACTAGCCCGGTCCCGAGTGGGATACCGTTAGCGTTCACCGATGGGATGGCTCCATTCGCGTTAGGAATTGCTACCCCGTCGTCTGGTGCACGGAAACCTATGCGTCTGGCGAACGGGACTTGACCGCTGTATATGTTGCCTAGGAGCCCGGTCACGGGCCTAGCTGTCGGGTTGCTTCCACCGAGGATGTCGTGCATATAGAGCTCGAATACGTGTAGTCCTTCTTCTGGTGTCGGGTCGGTTGCTGTTACATTCAAGATCGCGGGATTAAGAGAAGCAACGAGCATTGCAAGTATGATCGTTGCTGATGAATGCTTTGGCATCTTGAATATTGAAAAGGGTGTGTTTGTATGGGATGAGTTTCTTATGAATTTGAAGGTTGTTTGAATGATTATGGTGTTCATTAAGGTGGTGATTTATATTGCAGGTTTGATGAAGAATATGATGGAGTTGTTGCAGGTGTTTTAGTTATGAAAGTTTTAATATAGTTTTTGGTTTATGTTTTGGGTGAATTGTCATTAGCTTGCTTTTGTGGGGGTGTCTGATTATTTGTTATGTGATGAAATGGTTGGGTGTTAATAGTATTTTTAGCTCCGTTTTGATGAAAGTTTTGGGTCGCACCTCTTGCTATGGTTTTAATGTTTTCTGATTTTTAAATCATTAATGTTATTAAAATTTTAAATAATAAAAAATATATGTGTATGAATTAAAAAAAAAAGAAAGAGAATAAATTAAAAAAATATATATGAGTTAAACTGACCGGTTTTAAGTTCTAAACCTTTAGCAAAGTGTTAAAACTTGTGATATCAAACCATTTGACTAAAACCGATCCGTATAAACCATAAACCGTCAATCAACATGATTGCGGTTAGAACGATCATAACAATTCATGAAAACTTATGTTTTCTTTTTTACTTTCTCTATTATCAATTACTAAAAACATTTGTTGAAATATTTCTCAATATATTTTCCTCTTGCAAAACTAAATGTTTCCATATGAAAATTTCATATTATATCTGTACAATTCTTTTATGACGGTATTAACTTATTTCTTCTTTTTTCTTTTTTAAACTTTTTTGGTATATTCTTATTTAAATGAAAGGTAACTACGAGGGACATATGACAACATTACATTTCTCGTTATCAATTTTTTTCACGTCCCTCTCCAATTAGATAATCACATTAATTACTAATGATATTATTTATTTTTTTTAGATTAAATTTTTTAATAAATTAAGAAATATATTTTTTAATGTTATTTCTAAAGAAATAAATTTTTATAAAATAGTTTTTTTCTAAAACATCAAAAATTTTTACATATATAAATCATTTTAAAATTAGGATTTTGAATTAATTTTCTAAACAAAAAGTAATTAAAATTGGGATTTATAACAATAAAAACTTTTAAAATGACTTTTCTTTAAACGTTGTTTTAAAACAAAATTTTGATTTTATTTATAATTAAAAAATTTCAATCATATCTTATTGTAATAAATCGAATTATAGTTAAATATTTTTTTTATCATATTTTATATATATTTTTCCAATCTTCATAACACACAAGTTTAATAAACTAATAATATAAACATAAATCCAACATCTCATGACATAATTTTAGTTGAAGGTCTCGTGATTAACAGATCCTGAGATCCATCACTCTGCCTTTGTGTTTCGAAACATGAAACTTTGTGAAGTTTTTTCTATTTGTTAATTTTAACAATTTATTTAATTTTTTTAGACATGTTGTTTTGACTTCCGAATACACCTTGTCACTCTATAATATAAATTTATTCTAAACCAAGCCAGGTAAAAAATAATATATATTTCAATCTCTTTTCGTAATAGAATATAATTGTTTTTAAACTTGAGAAATTAAAATAAATATCTATATCAAAGGACCACATACTTAAATATTAATGATCCTTTTGACTTTCGTTATTAATATTTCTCTTTTTTTCTGTTTAACCAAACAAATCCTAACTACTATATAGATCAATTTAGTTCAATTTTTAAAAAATATTTTAGTGGTTGTAACAAAACCATGATAGTAGACCGTTGGAGATGAATGGAAAGACCATAATCCAGCTTATAGTATTTTCAATTTTAACTATTATTAACTACCATTTTAAAATACATACAACTTTGCTGATGAAATGTATTAAAATTACAGAAGTGTAAAGCGAATCTAGTTGAGCTCATGGTCGTTTAGATTAATAGAATTCAAGTTTTGATTGTTTCAAGTTTTATATTTAAAGTTCCAATTTAGCTCGTAGTAAAACTGTCAAAACCAAATTCACTTCACATGCTAAACAACAAATCTAAGAAGTTGTTTGACAGACTCTTAATCAGCCTCTTAATGATTCAAATGTCTGAATGGTTTGGTATTTAATGGTTCAGACTGTTTGTTTCGCGAGTAAATATCTGAATGGTTGAGATATTTGCTTCTGAATGGTTAAGATGTTTAATGTTGAATGGTTAAGATGTCTTATCTAAATTGGTCAGACATGTGTATTTGAATAGTTAATAGTTATACTAGTTTTTAATGATTCAAACCTTCTAATTATTTAACATTTAATAGTTCAGACCTCTTATTGGTTAAGCATTTAATCATTTAGAAAATTTAGGTATAAGACATCTCAAAAGAATGAGTAATTAGGCGACTTAATTTTTTTAAATTGAGTAACTCACATCTTAAATCACACTATTAAATTACACATTCTAAGACTTTCTTTCAACCTCTTTACGAGTAAGAGTATTCAAAGATCTCTATGCTCTTTCCAAAACCTATTCGACAGAAATAGTTCGCTTGAAATATGCTCCGAATAGTAGGGTTTTTGTTCGGTGTGAGTCTTTATTCTTTTTTTAATATCTAAATACGTGTTGAAGAAACTAACTTTTTAAAAAATTAAACAGCTTGACGCACATGCCAGTTCGGCTCAACTAGACTTGTTCATAGACAAGCCCGAACCGAACCAAGTTTTGTTTGGCTCGACTATACTCGAGTCGAAGAGACATATTTTCCAAACGCATGGCCATTATTATCTCTTAAAACCAAAGTTTGGTGGTTTCTCATTGGCCTTTCCCACCCCTTCACTTTTTTTTATACATTTTGACCCCACAATACTTTTTAAAAACTTTACAAATATCACTTTAAACCCCTTAACTTTTTAAAGTTTTAGTTTTACTTATGTATAATTTTACTTTTTTTTAACGGCAAATGTACGACCCTGCTTTGAAGGATAAGTGTTATCTTAATCGGGCTCACCTATCCGTTTCCCAGCCGAGACCGCACCCCCAACCCCCACAGGAGGAAACTCATTGCTGAGAAAACCCCCTGGCTCAACTATTTTTACTTATGATACTAATTTCTTACATTCATATTTTTATGTATGTGTCGTTATAAATTCAAGATCGTCTACGTTTTTACATAGATTTTGTTTATAAACAAGTATGGTCAAATACGTGTATGTGCTTATTTGTATATTCGCTTTTAGACGGTTTACGTTTCAACATTCGTCAAACTTTTTCACATAAACATTTTTCAGTAAATTTTGTTTGAAAATGTTAAATATAAAACATTTCTGTGGTTCTTTTTATGTACTATTTAGTAAATTTTGTTTGAAAATGTGCTGGTCGATTAAATGTGTATTTATTCATTCGACTGTAAAAAATCGAGTTAATTTACGTTTCGATGTAATTTAGTTTGAAAACGAGTCGAAGCGATTGGTATCTAATTTTATCATGTCGCATACGATGCTGCTACAATTGTGTTTCATGTACATTTTGAACAAATCTACGTTTCTACGTAAAATTAGTTTCAAAACAGGTCGATAGTCGATCGTTATCATGTCATATAACGCGCTACGCGTAAAAAACTAGTTTCTTCCATATTAACTGGGAAACATCTCTCGATCACATCATGCGACAACGTAGCATCAAAGTGCAACAATTGCAGAAAGATCAACAAACCCTAATGAATCATCATCCTTCGATCTCATTGTTACCATCATATTAGGGCTTCATTGAATTCAAGCGAGCTTTCACCAGCCAACAAATCATTCGTTTCCCCCAAATCCCCCTTCGCAAAAATGTCATTTCTCGAGGATTTTCAAGCTAGTAATCCCCAACATCTCTTCATCGTCCTCAATTCCGTATTTTTCTGTAATAAATTACGTCTGTTTAGCAACATATTCAACCTCTTGTTGTGAATTTACAGTTTAATCGACAAAAAACTGAAAATTGACTCGAACCCTAGTTTTCTAAGGTTTATAATTTGCCCTTTTATAGTTACCAAAGTGTTTAATTTGGGTAAAAACGCACTTATGTAGGTATTCTGTAGTTTGATTATTAGGGTTTTATACCAGATGTGTTAAATTGCTTGCCTTTATTTAGGTTTGGAGCCACTGCCAAATATTTTACAGAGGAAGTATGGATTATTACGTGATTTGGATAAAAGTTTGCAAGGTATACATACATACATATATGTATATATCATATCTTCTGCTATTTAATCATATCTGCTATTTAATTATATGATATGATACGATTAGTGGATCCATATCTGCAGATATTCAAAGAGAAAATGAAAAGCGTTGTCTGCAGGAAATAGAGGAATTTAAAGAGGGAATTAAGTGTGGGAACATTGCACCGGGTACTTCACTTAATAAGTTCTCTGATGAGGCACAGGATGAACAGAAGCATGCCATTAGAATTGCTGATGAGAAGGTTGCTCTGGCTGTTCAAGCGTATGATTTGGTACCATTCTTGATTATTTTTGTTGTTTTGATTGTGTCAAAACTTTGAGGTGTATGTGCGATTTTCAAGCAAGTTGAAATAGAAGTGTTGAAATTTACTTCTACTGTTCTGCAGGTGGATGCTCATATTCAACAACTTGATCAGTATCTTAAAAAGTTTGAAGAGCAACGTCGAGGTAGTTATCATCTTCCTCTTCTATATATGTCACATCTGCGCGCATACATCTTGCAGATGTGATATGGTCATATGGATATGCTTTATGCTCATGGTGCCATGTAAATGTTGCAAGATGGGCGAGTCGATGGGTTGGGTAATGGGTCAAAATGAGTTCTGTTGAAGTTAGCCATTGACCGGTATGTGTGGAATTGGGCCGGTCAAGAGTTGTTCACTTGCAAAGACTTTTTTGTCTATTTTTTTTACAAAATAACTAATGTGCTAATTATAATCACAGAAACAATATTACTACAAATTAATATTAATTTGTTAGTAAAACAAAAGGGGGTCGTATGACATATAAATTAGACTCGGTAGACTTTTAACCTGTTTGATCCTTCCCCTTTTTTTTGGGGCCTGTTTGAGATAAAAACACAAGAACACAACCTAAGTGAACACATTCGAAAGTAAATGGTAATATTGCCACTTTGTGGAACCATGAACATGCATTCATTCAAATTCTGATATTTTATGGTTATGGCAGAAAAGGACAATGCTGCTGCAGCCGGATCACCTGGTTTGAATCCTGATAGCAATGGGAAACCAGGAAAGGAAGGTGGTAGAGGACGGAAAAAGTAATTATCTAATGTTAACTTGAAATGAAATATTAAAGTTTTGTCTCTAATGTCTCTCCAGATGGGACTTCAATGCTAAATCTTTGACTCTCTTACTCTCCAGGTCCCGCCTTGCTGCTGCAGCAGCAGCCTCCACAGCTGCAGTAGTGGCTGCAAACCCACCCAGTATGGACTTAGACCTACCAGTTGATCCTAATGAACCAACTTATTGTTTTTGCAACCAAGTTAGCTACGGGGAGATGGTGGCATGTGACAATCCTGATGTGAGTATTTTAGTAAAGCTTGTCTCACATCTATCAATTCTTGGTGGGATAATGGATGGGTCGGTTGGTTTGGGGTTCGAGTCAAATCTGTAAATCTTTACACAGGTTGACTTGAGCAAAACGCTTTTTTCCCCTATTCTTATTTCCTATAATAATCAGTTTTTCATAAACGGTGACAAAAAAATTATATTTTTCCGCAATAATTATATCTTCTTGGAAAAATGACTTAAAAGAGTTATAACTTATCAAAGATATACTTTGGGCGACTTCTCCCATGTTTTGAAACTAATTTGGCAAGATTTGATTTTTACCGGTTTGGTCTGTTGGAGGTAAGTCAAAAGTGCCACTTTATAATTTGTAACCAACAGAAACTTATGATATAATATTTTATGTTTCCAGTGTAAAATCGAATGGTTTCACTATGGATGTGTTGGGCTGAAAGAACAACCCAAAGGAAAATGGTACTGCAGTGATTGCAGTGGGATGCAAAAGCGGCGAAAGGGAAAATAAAGTTATATTTCCAGGTTTCATAGGAAGTAACCGAAGATCAGTTAACTTGGATTTTGTGGCCTTCTGTGTCTCTTTGGTGTTTGAAATTTGAATTGTTGCCATGTGCTACAGTTAGTCATTAACAATAAACTGATTATCTTAGCTTAAGGATTAGCATAGGATTCCACATCTTTTTTAGATGGTTTGCTGTACAAGGTGATCCATTAACAGGTTGAAATATAGGAGTATGCTTGACAGCTTGAGTCCATAGGCCGGTGAAGAGATCCCCTCACTAAATGTTGTATCCGTCCTCCTCGGTCTCTAGTCCTGAGGTCGGATTCACAGCCTTGTAATGAAGTCAGTTAATCAGCATGTTGGTTGGACATAGAACCATGGTCTAAAAGATTTACCCTGAAACAAGTACATTCTAGCTTCGATAGTAGGGTTGTTAAACAGGTGATTATTATGGGTTGACGGGTCAAACCCAACACGAACTTGAACACAACACAAATTTGTAAACCGTGTTAGACACGTGAACCTGAACATGATATGCGATATTTATTACGAGTTGAAACCTGTTTAACTTAAATTTTTTTCCATATTAATACTCCAAAATTACAATTCCACCACAAAAAAATACAGAACATATATAAATTTGTTACATTTAAACTATAAAACTTAATGCTAATTTCTTTCGTATCTCTTATATTTTAACATAAAATACTCGATTGTTATGACATTAAATATACTTTTCAGAAAAAGGCAAAACTAAATAGGTCAATCCATGAACTTGTTGAGTTGATTTCCGTTTGAATTTTGACATAATATCCAGTTGTTATAACATCAATTATATAGTTCTATTACAAAATTATAAAACTAAAAGGTTGTTTGGTAGCTTATTGATGATTATATTAAAAGTTCACATCAGAAACGATCTGAGTTAGAGTGTGTTTGATTTATTTAAAAGTTACGCCTTAATGGTTCATGAAGGGCTAAGTTTTAGAGACATGCTTAATGATTCACAGGTCAATTTTTATTCAGTTATACATTTTAACAAGTTAATGAATTAATATTATGTTACCAAACAACTCCTAAACGAGTTAAACAAGTCAATTTATTAAAATACAGGGTTGACCCTAGCATGGTCCGTTAACTAAGGCTATATTTGAAAAGAAAAAAAATTACTTTTTGATTTTTTGAAGGAATAAAAGATCAAAATACCTCTTAACAACAATTAGCTATTTAACTTCTGTCAGTAAAACAGTTAAAGTTTGTTGTATAAATAACTAATAAGTCATCACCTACCACCAAACTCATCTATCATTCTACCAAATTCTTCCACCTTCCAAGTCTAGATGCAGATCTGAGTTTCAAAACTCTGTAAATTCACATGAAATTCAATCGATTTTCTTCGGTTAATTCGATTCGATTTCTGCAAACAGATCTGATTCAAACCATCTTTGATCAGTTTTCAATGATCTGAACATACAAAGTGTCAGATCTGACTCTTGTTTAGGTTCGGATTTGACTTCAGATTAGATGTATTTATGGAGATCTTTGCGTTGAACGTATACGACTTGTTCTTGAGTTTCAGAATGCGAAAAGATGCGTGTGATAACGCTGATCATCGGACAGGAGATGCGCGATCAAGACTACTACGGATAGTGTAGGTTCTCTTGAAACGCGTTACATCTTGTGTGAGATCAAAAGGTAACTTGTTTATCGAGGCTAATTTTGTTTTTTGTTAAACTGTATTTTTTTTAGTTTGTGGCTAATTATGTTGTGTAATGTGTAGGAGATGAAGCAAAATGCATTACGCAGATTATTAAACAAATTGTCGAGTGAATGATATTGATGCGGGATGTTTGATGAGGTAAAAGAAGTTTTATATTAACAAAGAGTAAAGATATAATCTTGATTGTGAAAGAACCCGAAGTTGAATGAGTTGAAGGTTAATGTTTGGATTAGTATGTTTTGTTGTATGTTTTGTTTATCCAATGAGTCTCTTATTTGGCGAGTTTCATTTGATAGAAGATGATTACTTAAGGATAGTGTTTGATATTCTAGTTTGAGTTCAAATAGGAGTTTTAATTAGCAACTTATAATCTGCTTCGGATGATATATGTTATCTTAATTGGGCTCATTTATCCGTTTATGATATGTTTATGTACTTTGTGTTCAAAGTTTTTCTAGAAATTAATAAAAGTGTCAAACAAACTCTTTTTGTTCGTATTTTTTGGTGTTCTTAATCATATCTGGGCAAATGAAGACTTTTATGAAGAAATTGATGTTTATATCAATTATTGAAGACTTAAAAGAGTATTGATAAAAAGTTCCTATTAATACTAAACAATATTAGTGTTGTATTGTTGTTTATACAAAGAGATCTCTTATGTGTTTATTTATATTTGAAAATTTGAAAATGATTAGACGATGAATGTTATTATATAAGCACATGATCTTGAGGATTATTGAATGTTAATTGCAAATTATTGGAATTTCTAGACTTTAAAACAATTTTTTATCAAATTGCTCTTTTTGTGTAACACTCGAGTACCGGTAGAGGTGGTTCGACATCTCCCAACCCCAATCGTGCCTTCTAGATACGCGCGCATTTGAGGCCAACGGTTGATTCTTACATAATGTTCTCTCATTGTTCCATCTGCTAAGAAACTTGTGACAATGGAGTAACAGGACTCATGACCGCCCCAAACTTGGTCGCCTAAATCCACTGTTTGGGTTCCATCGGGATGGAAGTAGCGGTGCATTGGCGTATCTTCCCCGGTTCAATACGGGTCCAGGTTGCGCCAGTACTCTGGGGCTTCCTACGATGAAAGAATACAAGTTATCATCAAAAGTTTTGAAATGGTCATGTGGAAAAATGATATGGTGGATGGAGAGTAAATATTGGGCGAGATGAGCAGGTTGGGTCACGGGTCAAAACAAATTTAGATCAAAACCTATCATTTTCGTAGTACGAGTCAAACAGGTCAGGTCAGGTTGGAGTGGATTTACTTGCAAATTATTTTCTTTTAATCTTTTATATATGGTTACAAATAACATATCATTATAGTAACTATATAGGATCATTTACATGGTAAAAACAGTTTGAAACATCTGGCATGTTATCCAGTTATCTATTTTTTTCCCATTTGACCCGTTTGTTTTTTTCTGTTTGACCCGTTTGAGATAACTTACAAGAAATTAAAATCACATGCCTCTCTAAAGTGAAACTCCCAAGCATGATCCCGAAGATCTTCCTTCATGATACGCGAGTAAAAACCTCGGTTGTCTATTAACATAAACCAGAAACAAGTTAAACTGCTATCCGTTCGCCATCTTTAACAGAAGATGAATAAGCCAACAACTTCAACAATCCCTCTGTTTGGAGAAAACGAGGAAGGAGAGCTTTTTCCGCCCAAAGTTCTTCACACTATCACCAAGAAAAACACGTAAAAACAGGTGCGTTATTTCCAGCAGATGATGTGTTAACATGATTCAAACAACAAAAAGTCTTCTCAAAGGTTAACTTGTTACTGCATATATGCTACCTCATCAAACAATTATAACTCTTCAACATTCAAGTTTTCTTGTGTCATCCATAAGAGACCACTAGTAAGAAGCTAAAGGACCATTGAACTTCTTCAGGTGATCAGTTGCAGTTGCATCTGTACAAATTAGCATCAATCTGATTAATTGCTAGACCTTGCCATTTTTTTTATTTTTAAGGTAAAAATCACACAAACGATGATTTTTTAGCTTGGGTTATATGTTCTTAACCATTTGTAAAGATCATATTGTCATATAGAAAAAGTTGGTTAACTCATTTAAACCTTATGATAACCACATTCATGTTCAGAAATCTTTATTCATGAAATTGTCAATTATCTACACTTGACTGTTGGTGCAAAAGTTAACAATAAAACTTGATTGGTAGATTGTTGCAAGAATATGAATATGAATAAAGAATGGAAGGTGGATGCCTAGATAGAAGATGAATGTGAGTGTCATTTGATTTGTTTTTATGATATCACTTGATTTGATTTAATGTTAAAAAGCATTAACATCAACATTCTCATTTTCATTCTCATCTCAAAATCGTAAAGCAAACATGAAAAATATTTAATTGTATTCCTACATCGATTTTTCATCCACATTTTCATTGCATATATTTTAGGGGAAACCAATAATCCCTCTATCTGGGGTTACCGTCCATCCCCCAATATTATTTTATAGTTTTCACAAGTTGTCGTTAATGGAGGTGAGAAATAATAATAATAATAATAATAATAATAATAATAATAATAATAATAATAATAATAATAATAATGAATAATTAAGTATTATTTAATTATAATAAGGATAGATATAGGAAAACTAATGTGAGACTTTTAGAAAATAAATAATTTTTTAAGAGATGATGATTTTTTATCAAATTAATTATGGGGGATGGGGACAGAAAAGCTAATATGAATTGTCTTACAAAAAATCCGTTATGGCAAAAACACATAGAAATCTGTGAGTTATAATAGAACATTTAGGGACGACAATTAGACGGATATTAATTAACTAGAGTCTCATATCTTGTCCGTCCTCTCGTTTTCTTCTCATCGGCCAGCCACCATGGTTCATCTTCTCCGACAACGGTCATAACACTGATGGGATGCAATCATCAAAAAATACATGGCATTTTTTGCAAATTGATTGCCTCCGGACACAAAGAAGACCAAAATACTCTTTTTCTTTACTTAATCGATTCAAGTGATAGACTGTCACACGCGTAAAGGTACAATAACTTACCGTAGCTAAGGTTAGGCTATATATTTATATATATAAACATAAGAAGCAATAAAAATAAAGAACAAAAAATCTTGTGAAGCAGGTACGGTGCAAACATATTTTTTTTGTAAGTTAAGAGATAAGGCTATGTTAATAAAAGCATAGGAAACAATAAGAATAATAATGTCAGATAAAATTTAAATACAAAAAAAAATGTGCCTTTGGATAAAACCTATGACCACTTGATCAAGACCAAGAGATAAGTTAAATATTTATTTATATATTCTATTTGGATATATTTAACATAAAGCTTGTGAGGAAAAAAATAAAGATTGTAATGTGACAGACCCCAATTAATCAGATATAGGACAACAATTACTGTAGCTACACAACTTTTCTTTGATATACAGGCTAACGTGGATGTTTAGTTTTCAAAAGCCATATAAATGTTCAATTTCTAAGGGAGTATTCAATGAATATTATAGAGTACTCGATGAATTGTTAAAACTACACAAATGTCTTTGGAGGAATCGTGTAAGTGTTAACTTGTTAGCGTATTTTATAGGGTTCTGAATACATTCAAACAAAATACAGTTTGTCTTGAACCAACAAGCTCCAAACAAGAACTAAACATATCACAAACCAACCAAAAACCGCTCAAACCGGGAAAATACCTGTCAAAAAATCATTTAAAACCGGTCAACAACCCAAATTAACCAAAGCTTATTTTGGAACCAGAGTCGATAAAAAACCGAAAGTGCATCTCTACCTTTAATAAAATGTTTTTGAGTGACATGATGCATAAATGAGGGGTGGGGGGGGGAAGACATCCGTCCTCACATATGTCCCCACAAAAGAGTAATATGAGTAAGGAGAGCGCAAGACTAATTTGACGTGTGTTTTTAAGAGTTTTAGGACGACTCTCATAAAAGAAGTTGTTACTCGTTAGTTGTTCAAACAAAACAAAAAATTTAAAATACAATAATGTACAAAAACACATGTGAATTACATACAAACCAAAACAACATAGCCTAAGGTCTACCATTGAAAACCCAAAATAACCGCACATGTGCTATAAGGACCCGATCAATAGTAAGTTTTTTTCAAAACCCACCTAATCATCTAAGATTCCAAAGAAACGGACACTAGCGTTTGAATTTTGCAACAAATGAAAAAATAAGGTTGCAAAATTTAGTGATTGTTTGCGACAATCGCTAAAATTAGCAAACACCATTGATCAGGTCGTGAAATGACACTCGGTCGCAAACTAGTTGCAAAACCTGTGATAGTTATGGTTTAGTACCGAAATGATAGAAAAATATAAAACCATGCAATAATTTTATATTCATATTGTACAAATGGCCGCAAACCAGCCGCGATATTTGGTACCGCCATTATAGTCCCAAAATACGGTCATAAAATCACCTCTAGTCATAAATCGGTAGCGATATATGAGCTACTTTATAATCAAATTTAAACTACTTCTAATCAGGTTTAAACTCGAATAGTTTCTAAAAAGTCTTCGACTATCACGACCGGGCTACCAACCCAAGCCGCAACCACTTATTTCAAATCACATATGTGTTATCTTAATTGAGTACATCTATTTATTTTTCAGTTTGGGTTATGCCTCCAATATTTTCAAAAGAAAACTCACAACTTAAAAAAAACTTTTGAGCATTTTTATGCTCAGAGTGAGATTTGATGTCCTGGTTTTGATAAACATCATGTTGCATATTTGATGTCAAAATATAAGGTACTCGATGGTTGGTTATAATATAAAAAATAACTGGCTATCAAATAGAAAAACAATAAATCATTACAATTTAAAGATAAAATATTAACCCAAGTTCAAAAAAAAATAGAGTAGAATTTCAATCCATAACTTTCAATGATTTCTCGTTTACGATTTAACACCATGTTCAACAGTGGTCTGCTCAGGTGATTGTGCGTATGTAACATGAAATTAATAACTTTTACAATTCATGATAACTTCAATATGTTGATAAGGTAATTGTTCAAAAGGACAAGTGACCAAAAGATGATTGATTGTTTCACCTGCTGCTTCACATAAAACACCCAAGTTTGGACCAGTGAAAAATTTATCTTTATAGGTATCCAATTATTCCAACGGTATATACACTTTTGAGTATATATTTGTTGGTCCATCATGTGACGGAGCAAGCGAGTCGAGAAGCAGCCCAACTCATTCCCCAACCACTTGTATTAGTCTCGACCTTCTCTAACGACCATAGTTTTGACAATCTCTGAACTCCGAGCATTGTTACACCACCCCTACCTCTGATTCGTTGACGTTTCTCCTTTTCACTTCCACCTTGGGTAACCATATCGCCTTGCTCGAGTTTATCATCCAACTAAAATAAGATCATTGTCCCTTGAGCCGCGTTGGCCTTCATTAATTTCTCAGGAGCAATTGAGTAGTATATCAATTCTATTACCAAACTTAATATATTTTTACTTCGTAAGCTTGTCTTTTTGTTACTATACGCTTATTTTTACAACAAGGTAATGTTTTCCTAAATTCTGAATACGTTGTTGTGAAGCGCCGTAGCCCACTAACAAAACTTGCTAGTTATGAATACGCGGCTTGTTTAATTTTTTTGAAGCTGGAGCACGACTCGTTTACACCTTTAGTTACACAGAGGGTATACACAGACGAAATTCGAAACAGGGCAACTCTGTTTTAATAATCATACAAGAAAACTTAACTTCAAACAGTGTAGTATGTTTTGATAAACTATACATTGTTACAAAACCAGTACAAATACAAGAAACAGTAATCAAAAGAGAGGAACATCGGGCCCGGTTCCACCTTTCGTAAGCGCGTCAGGAACACTCGAGTAGCAATAGAGGTGGTTCGACATCTCCCAACCCCAATCGCGCCTTCTAGACACGCGCATTTGGGGCTTTCGGTTGATTCTTACATAGTGCTCTCTCATCTTTCCATCTGCAAAAAAGCTTGTTACAATGGTGTAACATGACTCGTGCCCGCCCCACAACGGGTCATCAGAATCCGCGGTTTGGGTCCCATCGCGATGGAAGTAGCGGTGCATTGGCAGATTTTTCCCCGTCCAATGCGGGTCCAGGTTACGAAAATACTCCGGGGCCGCCTGTAATAAATAAAATATTAAATATCAGAAGTTTTAACATTATCATATGATAATGATATGGTATATGAAGGTTAAAAGGTTAATACAAATATGTTTTTGACTTAAATCTGACAACTTTTTAACATGAGTTGAAACGGGTCGTGTCGGGGTTGGCTTACACATTCTTTTCTTGTAATCTTTTTATTTAGCATTAACACACCACTTTTAACATTTCTTTATTTTTGACCCGTTTAAGATAAAATACACGAAAAAAACTAAATCGCATGCCTCTTTGAAATGAAATTCCCAAGCATGATCCCAAAGATCTTCCTTCATGATCCGGGTCTGATAAAGGAAAAACTTCAATTACCCGTTAACATGATCAAGAAACAGGTTAGAAATTTACCCTTTCGCCGTCTTTAACCGACAACGAATAAGCCGATAGCTTCGACAATCCCCGAGTTTCGAGAAAACGAGGAAGATGAGCTTTTCCTGCCCAAAGTTCTTCACACTATCACCAAAAAAGTACGTAAAAAAACAGGTTCTTTAACTCATTATTTCCTGCAGATGATGTTTTGCATGATTCGAAGTTCAAACAATAACTTATGTTGTAAAAGGTTTTCTTTTTACCATCAATAATAACTCTGCAACATTCGAGTTTTGCATGATTGTGTCATCCATCAATAAGAAGCAAAATGGGTTGTTTTGCCCTAATTGAGTCAAATCACAATTAGTAACTCTTGATTTACAAAGGATCAAATGAAATAAACAAAGTATATTATTAATAACACATAAATATTAATATACCTTTTTAGACCAAACTGCATCAGTTGATGCTAGTGCACACCAGCTACGAGAAACAGCAAGTGTAGAAGCCAAGCTGCGTGCGTCCAGACGACTCAAGATAATTAAAATGATATCAGAGCCAATTACGATTAACGAGTCTTGTGAGTCCCGATCTTTCTCGTCGTTCTGGCGAGATCTTTTCATCGGTGAGTGTTCCTCCGTTAACAGTTTCTTGTTGTAGTCGTCGTCATCGTCGTCGTTTGTTATGGTGACTATCATCGTGTTCTTGATCTGCACAGGGTCCGGATTCATGGTCCACAGTGGTTTGGTGGGTATTTATGGAGAGAGGACCCATGTGGCTCATCGGTGAATCACCTGCTTGTTGTTTGGTACTTGTGCCGCTATTGCTATATGTTTGACACATAGAATCTTTTATAGTTTTATATGTTTATGTTAATCAACACTTTAAATTTGCCTTGTATTTAGAGCATGTATATATTAAACAATGTAACAATGTGATGGGGCGTTTGATATTATATATATAACTTTTGTTTTCTCTAGACGATCATAACACCATTTCATCTTTTATTTTTTTAGATTTCACACCAATAAACGTGATAGCAAGCTATGCTTACATGACTGGCACATGGAATATCTTTTTTTATTATCATTATTACTAATCTACTACAGATCGTTAAACGTTAATTTAGAAGCAACGTCTCTATTCTTACAGGGAAAGTGATAAAATTGAAAGTGAAGAAACAAATGTATATATATGGAAAGAATCAAATGATATATATATACATATATATATATATACTTATTATAGATTTATAAATTAATCTTTATGATAATAAAAATAGAAATATATTTATAAATCTCATTCCTAATTTATGCGTGTGTGTATATATATATACATATATATATATACTTATTATATATATATATATATGTATATATATGTATATATATATGGAAAGAATCAAATGAAATATAATTGAAAACCATAAAAACTAGGGGTTATATATATGGAACTACGTATTGCAAAGTGCACAACTAATAGTTATGTATATGTAAAGGTTATGTATATGTAAGTATGTGTTACCAAGTGTATTACTAGGAGTTGCGTACATGTAACTTATACAAGTTACGTATACGTAAGTCGTTTTGTCATCATTGTCGTTCCCTGGAGTTTAAACTAATAAATATATAATGACTTCAAAAACTAAGGTTGAAGTTTACTCATATATATTTTAAACAATTTAAATGTTAAATCAATTATAAATTATATGATTGGATAGTGGTGATTTTTATGATTTTCAATTATAAGCATGGTTATATATACATGCATACATACATACATACATATATATATATGGGAGGGATCAAATGAGAACTAGCTTTTTATGTGAGAACTCTAGGAATCAATTTCAACCACTAGTTCTCAATGGTAAATTGTAATTAACAAAAACATATTTAAAAAATTTATAAATCAAAAAATAAAATAAAAATAAAAAAATAAAAACACAAAAATGTTCCCCAACTTTCCCTCTTTCATAAAAAAATATAAAAAATTTATAAAAATAAAAAAAATCCCGTTTTCTTAACGAAATTCGTTTTACACATGTATAATATCGGATTTACACATGTGTAAATCCCGTACTACACATGTGTATAACTAGATTTACACATATGTAAACAACGGATGTACGATTTTTTTAGAAAAGT
>BJCM01062196.1:0-19434 GCA_018326385.1 Flaveria bidentis | reverse complement strand
AGCTGGCTTTCATAGTATGGCCGGCTGTAGGATGTAGTATAAGTATCTCATGTTCTTGTATCTTTCATATATGCTTTGTAACACTTGTAATAGAACATTGAGAAAGCAATATACTGCAATCTTGAAAACCATACTCTTGTGTATCTTGTTAATGTGTTATGTCTCTTACATTACTTGTGTTCAGTGTCTTTACTTATGGTTAATCCAGTTCACTGTTTGATTAAGTTAAGATGCTCTCCTCTCTGTGTTGTTGTGTTGTAAATGACCCCCTTCACCGGTCCTACACTTGGTGTAAAGTTTTTTCGCCTATCAAAATTTGAGTTCTAGCCTCTAGGCATTGGGAGTCTTTGAGTCTTCAAGGATGTAATAAAGCCTAACAAATTGGACTAGTCAGATCAAGCAAAGGGATCAGGTCAAACCGGTCTGGTTCGAGACAAAACGTTTAAAATGTATTAATTGAGTTAGGAAAAATTTGGTTTGGCCTAAATAAGCTCGGGTTGAAACAGGTCTTTTTAGAAAAGAATATATAAAAAATGGATCATTAGCCTGGTGGTGACGGTTGGCAGAGATGGCAGCGTGACAACAGTGACATCATTAGTGGCACTATGTCAAGTAGTCGATCAAATTATGCTTGTTAAACGGTGTTGGAGATTTCATAACCCGTTTTAGACCAGGTATTATCACTAACCTCACGAAAAGAGATACCACTTTCACTTCAAAACTTTGCCACTGTACTCAATCCCTAGCCCCAAGCCCCAACATCAACTTACTTATGTTAAGGAGATCATTGATCATTAATCAATACATTCTGGAATGATGTGAATCTTACTAAAACACATTTAATCATCTGTTAAAAATATTATAACGTTTGTTTACAATAGTAAATATGAAAACTTATAGTGATAGAACTTTTAAGACAAATAAAGATTTTAGGTTGTTTTTCCTCCTAGAAATGGTTTATTGTTGGTAGGACATAACATGTCCCCACTACTATACTCCATCATGATCGAGGCCTTGTCAAGAAGGACCCTCGCATTTGCAATTCAAATTGAAATCTAAAAGGGTCTCTATTCTCGTCCTTTTGTGCTTTCTTTTGTCGATTTTGACCACCTAATCCATGATATGAGAGTTTAATTTATTTCAAGTATCTTAATGTTTATTGTTTTATCGTTTTCCCTATAATTTTCTCTTTAAACATGATTAGACTCGACATAAATGGACTTCAAAATAATGACATGAGCATAAGTATAATTTTAAATATCATTACAATATAATTAAAAAAAGCTCCAAACACAATATTTTCTTTATTAACGACTATACTTGATTTAAAAGAGTCGTTAATGCAATGACTTTCATCTACGTGATATTTAAATGTCATTTTAACTAAACAACAAATACACATAGTCTTAATTTATTGTTTTTAATAATTTCCTCTTTTTTGTATGTGTTAACCCTTTTTATATTTGTTCTCGGCTTGACTGCTACGTTTTTCATTTCTTCTAGAATTCTAATAATTTCAACCCTACACTTTTGTTATCATTTAATCTTTTAAATTATTAGTAGTATTAATATTACTCTTAATATCAGTATATTATTACCATCATCTTTATTATATTATTAGCTAATATCGTCTCTATAAACAAACTACAAATTATTTGATTTTCAATTATCATATAGATTTTCAGATACACCAACATAAATGTAGCTTTGTAGTAAGTTCTTGTTGGTATCAAAAACAATTATTCACCGGCTGGATCTTCTTATTATAAAACAAATTTAAAAAATTAAATGAAAGCTTCATAACAAATTATTAAAAATAAAATATAACGATTTATACTTCTCATTTAATAGTTGTTACCAAGTTAATAAACATTCACTTCATTGTGTTTGTTAAATGTCGATTATACGTCTTAGAGCATTCCTCCTAGCTTTCTTATCCTTATCCCCGTATTTACGCAAAAAAAACTATTTTCTTTCTTTTTTAATTAAATAATATTTTATTATATCATTTATTATTAACTTTTATCTTTTCTACACTCACAACCACTTTTAAAAATATTAACATAACCACTTACAACAAACCCTAATAACATAAGTCACATACTCATATAAAAATAAAAAGATACTTAAACTGCTATTAACCAATTATAAATTGTAATTTATTCTATTTATTATTTTTATTTAATAATCTAAATTCTATAGAAAACATATAAAAAAATACTATAACGACCACAGTTCCAATCTTCCATTATTCCATACACACAAATTATTAACAGATCAATTCTGAAATATCACAAGATCATCTCTCCATCAACAAATCCAAACGACACCATAAAACTGAAATAACAAACAAACCTCAACCTGAATATTGGCCGGAATATTTCACCGGCGACAGCGAGTGATCGTAGAGCAACCTCTTCTGTACGGCCGCACCGGACCTCTAGCCCTCCAACAATTACGAGTGTAGTAAGACCTCCCGGAGCGTGGGGGACACGGTATTCGATTCGCCGACAACGCGCCATACGAAATATAATATCTCATCCTCCACCACAGCAGTGATCTCCCACCAGAAGCCAACAAATCCTCATCATCTCCACCATCAATCACATCAACATTTACATCGTCGTAAACAGACATCAACAACTCCTCAGAGTCTGAATGCACCACTACTGTTGCATTGTGTGCGTGTGTGAGTGCGAGTGCGAGTATGATGAGAAATGGTGGGATGAGAGTGGAAGCCATTGATGCAGAGCAGAAGGAGTTTGTGTGGAGATATGAAGATATATTAATGGGGGAGGGTGGGGGTGAAGGATCACATGTAATGTGTGTTACAGACAAAAGTGTGGGGTGGTACAGCTGTTATGGTTAATGAGTACTGTGGTCGGATTAGTTTCCGGCGAAAGTTATATGATAATGATTAGGGGGTGTGATTAGCGACGGTGGTTTGCGGAATTGTTATGGACCGAAACCATTTACATGTTGTATGAACAATTGATATATATAAAGTTTATAGATCAAATGAGTTCACTAAGTTATTTTGTTTTGTTTTTTTTCGTAACAGGAAGTTGGTGTCCACTGAGGGTGATTGCTTTGGACTTTTTTGGATCATTATTTGATGGGATGACTAGTGGCTTTGAGATAATGAGACCTCCTTGTCGTTGGTAGATTATTGTAATCTAAAGATAATATTTCAAAAATATCGGCAAACTTTTTTCTTTGCATTAAAATCAGTCTGTGTTATTTTCTAATGACGACCAAACTATTCAGGTTCAATTTTTTTCTTCTAGTAGTATGTTTTAACGAGCAATCGTGTAAAGCTTGGTTTTTATTTAATGTAACAAGTAGTTTGTTTGTAACGATTTTTAAAAAAAATACATGTTATTTTCTAAACCTTACTAGATTGATTGGATCGAAAACTGGTCTAGTTATGTCTACAAAGATTGTTATCATTTGAACCGATTGTTTACCGGTCGGACTAATGATCTAGTTAACAACTGTTGCTCATAATTTAGTTTTTTTTTAATTCAAAATCTTCAAAACACCCTTATAAAAACCCGTATAGAATAGACAACAGAATACTAGTTATTTCATTTTCCGGTGAAATATATTATTAGCTTAGGGTCGCTCAATATCTAATTGTGGGTATAAAAGTGATTTGTGGTAATCAAAGACTCATTAAAGATTTAAACTTCATTTGAATTTCTAAACATTCTTTTCTATTTCTATAATTCATGTTTTGGTATCAAAATAGGATATGTGATATAAAGTGAAGAATTACCGGTCGGACTAGTGAACTAGTTCACAACTGTTGCTAATAATTTAGTTTTCTTGCTTGATCTAAACTCTTTTAACGTCCTTATGAAGACCACTATTTTAGATTTTTTCGTGTAATTGGGTGTATTAGATGATCAATGTAATCATCTAAACTATAGCTTGAGTTTATTATGATTCCCGATATTATAACCCCGTTGGTTATTAGGGGCGAAGCCCTTAAATAATAGGGGTTTCAAGGGGGCAATGCATCCTTGGCTGGGGTTAGGAGGCATGGTTTACGTGCAGAGCCTATGACCGATATGGAGCTATCATGTCAACTTGAAAAAAATTAATATGATTAAATTTCATTCATTAAAAATTCACTAGAAATTGAAACTCCAGAGTTTCACATGTGAATTCGAAATAAAAATTGGCTCCAATTTAAAGGAATCTTAAACTTAAAAAGAAAACTACCACAAAGGCAGTTTCTTGAATGTTAAGACCCCAAATACGTTTGTTCATTCTCTACAAAAGATGATCTCAATTTCTAGTCATGATTGTTTGGTTCCAAAATCACACAAACAATCATACTAGTTATTGATCTTTGAGTTGAATTCGATTGATTGAATTGGATGAACCATCAAATTTTTCGATTTGAAAGTGATCTTTGTGACTATCAGATTATCCAGTTTGTTTTTTTGACATTTCGTAAACCCTATAGAATCGGCAAAACTAGACATATTTTAATTTTTTGATATCGAGATCGTGAAAATGCATTTCATGGTTGTGTGGTTATCATGTGGTTACAAAATATCAGACTGATGACTTTTACTAAATTGTTTTATTATAGTAACTAATTAACTAAGTAACTCAATTTGAGAACATATATATCAGTTAGTGGTTACAAGAAAGAGATTTTTTATTGAAAGTTTAGGAAGACTACTTGTATTATATAAAAATTTGCTTTTAATGGGACTGGTTTTGCTATCTAAAAAACAGTTACGATGGGATTTGTTGATAGTTTATCTACCACTCTATTGTAATAGTTTGTTTAAAAATATTAAGTAATACACAGTAGGAATGATGGGGAATTTGGTAAAAGCTCATAGACTCATAATATTTTCATGACCTTTTGTTTATGATACTTATTTTTGTCTTTAAAACTTTTAAAAAGAATCTTATCAACTACAATAATATGGGGGATAATATTTGTTAAATGAAAAATGTTAGACATTATTCATTCTACTGTCATTGAAGTGGGTATGTTTTTTTTTGAACGGCCAACGAATAATTTTTAAACCCGGTCACCCGGGTAAATCCAATGACGAAAGACCACCTACGCCACGAACACAGACAGCGCTGGTGACCCGGCTCGCTCACCATTTCAAGGGAAACCCACTACCTAAAGGCCTACTGTGGTAAAACATTTGGCCCATTAGGAGCATATTGCACCTAGTGAGGCTCCAACCCAAGAGAGTGCGGAAAATAACTCAAGAGAGTGCGGAAAAGATTGGATAATTTTTATTTCCATCAATTCAAAATATCACCTCTTTCGAATTCTTCAAAGTCACAGTGGATAAAAAAATTAGTAGCAGTATACCTCTCAACCTTGCTAATTTAAAAGTTACACCTATTGTTTTTATTATTTTCAGTTGTTAAATTATTATATAAATTAATAGCTAGTTCTTGAACTACTATTTGATCATGTTCCATTAACTATTCGATGACGAACATACTTTGATAAATAAACATTGAACATATTTTGAAGACTTAGGTGGAACAAACGTTGTATTAGTTGTAAATTTAGGAACAACTTTATACATACACCAAAGTCTCATGCATACTGTGTATATCAGATAACAAATGACCACCTCCTCGAATCCACGCAAAGCAGGGGCGAAGTCAAGCACCAGATAGTTTCTTAGTACAAACACCAACAAATGACTACGATTGACAATCATTTTGAAAGCCATACTGTTTGTTGGTGCGAGGGGCTGCCAAAAAATGTGATTGTGGTACAGACGTCGTGACATCACCAAATTGTTTATAAATATACCACAAAGATTTGTTGGTACCCAATACCAACTTATCGAAGGGGTTGGGTTATACATACACTAATTTATGTTATTAAAACATCATATTGTTTTTATTTCTCTCCATGTATCAATATGTATGTATAGAAAGATATAAAGATGATAAAATAAAGGGATATGTTATAGATACACCATATTATTTTCATCTTTTTTATCTCTTTTTATATATACATATAGATACATAAAGAGAAATAGAGACAATAGAATGTTTAAATAACAAAAAGAAATATTTATATAACACAATCCAAAATAAATTACGTGTATCAATAATAAACGTCAAGATAACAAAACAAATGGGGGTTTAAATTAATTTATTTTATAGTATAGGGCATAAAGTGCCACTTTTCCGTCAAAGATAATAGGTATATAATCCCCTTTCGCACACAATCGTTTTCGCAAAAGAGCGTAGCTGAGTGGCGCCCCGAAGAGAGAGACCCGATAGTGGAGTGTGATCCGACCCGGATCTGCGATTTAGGGTTTTGGATTCCGAACAAAATTAATTAATCGAAGGTCAGGTGAGCGTGCATCAATTTGGTAATCGATCGTTCAATTATTCCATATTAGGTATACATTTTTTCAGATGCTCAGATGATAAATTGGTGAGTTTGTTTTGGTATCTGATGATATTGATGATGATGATGATTTTGTGTGAGAAAGAGGCATGTGTATTGTGTGCAGGAGTCCTCGTGTTCGTGTGTGAGAGATTAGTTGTGAGAGAGAGGAGTTTGGTGAGATCGCGAGGGCTAAAAGAGGAGTTTGAGTGTCTTTTGTGTGATATTCTCTCTGTAAGCCTTAATATCTGGTTTTGTGATCATGTCCGAGAGGAAGCTCGTGGTAAGCTACTTGTTCTGTTATCGTTTTTGTTTTCCTTTTGTTTTGTTGAAGAATTTAACTTTTGGTGTGTTGGTATTGTATTAGGTGTTGGGCATCCCATGGGAGGTTGATACCAATGGTTTGAAAGATTACATGAGGAAGTTTGGGGAATTGGAGGACTGTATCGTCATGAAGGTAAGTCTGTAGAATTTTAGCATGAAATTTTATATGATGATGGTGTTTCAAAGTACAAGGGTCAAGGGCATGAGGTTTGTAACTTGTAAAGACTTTGTTGCTGAAAAAGTATATGAAGTTCAGTTAATCTGAAGTTACCTAATTAGACTTGCACCAAAAAGACTTGAAGTACATAGTTTCTCTAGGGTATAATAATCTTTCTGCATGTCGAGGATATGGTTAGGGACTTTTAGTAGGATGATACATATTTAGATTCTTGCATTAGGAGCTTAGCTTTTCATAGTCGCCTCTGCATGTTACCACTTGTCTATCAGTCTATGTGCCCCTATAGTGTGTTATATGTTCCTTCCTATCATACCTTCTCACTTATTTTTATGCTATTGGTTGTTTACTGTGGTTATTTCTGTTCCTATCATCCTATCTGTCGCTAGCACAGGTACCATCCTATATTATATTATGCGTTTCGTGTAGGTCTTTTAGAGTCGAGGGTTTTACTAGAAGTAACCTCTCTGTCCTCTAGGATCGAGGTATGGTTTGCTCACATCCCGCCCTCTCAAGACCCTACCAATAGCCTTGCTATGGTGGGATTTACTGGGAAAGTTGTTGTTGCTGTTATCTTTCTGCATGTCAAATGCATCCACATGTAAAGTGATCATAAAAGAACCCATCATTTTTGTTGGTATCTAGTTGGGAGGGGTGTTCCTCCATTATTTGTTCTGTTTTTCATCATTGTTTGTTTAATTAGGATTTGGACCCACCTTATGAGAGTAGCAAGAAGTGCATTGTGTCACACAAGCTATAAAAATATGGGATGAAAATTCTCCATACTAAAATTTAGTATTTTAGAGGATGTACCAAACTTTAACTCTCCACTGCATAAAATTATAAAAAGATTTCTGAACTGTAATATTTAAATGGGCTGAATGGTTACTAGAAATATTTGCCAAATATGAAAATCACAACCGGCTGAATGAGGAAGCAATTAATGTATTTGTATGATTTTATGTCTCATGACTTATCTTTTCAAAATTGTACAATGATAAGCATGGATCAAATGGATGATAATATTGGTAAAATTTGTAAACTTCCTCTCACGGTTACTATAGATACCACAATGCTGCTGGTGCTGTTGCTGCCGCTACCATCACCATTTTTGTTCATATTTTATTCTAGAATTTGTTAACTTCCAAGGCTCACGCCATCTCTCCCACTAGCACTGCAATCATCCTCAATATTAATAATCACCAACACCACCGTCCATCTATATTTCGTTTCAGACTTTTACAACCAACATGCTTAAACTTTAAATTTACACCATTCCACGTGCCCAACACCTCCACAGCCATATTTGTCAATATAATATATCCTAGAGTTTTTTAAACTGAAAAACTGAGTTAATAACAGATTCTAGTCCCCACCTCTGTAGGTGTATAAATATGTCTGCATTAACCAAAACAGTTTTCACTTATGTGATTACAGGAGCGCTCAAGTGGTAGATCTCGTGGTTTCGGATATGTAACCTTTGCAGAGCTTGAAGATGCTAAGGTAATTCAAGAATTTTATATGCATATTACTGAAACTTTCTTTTTGATTTTCCATTATTATAAAAGATCTAGGAATCTTTACACTTGTCTCTGTGATTCATCTTACTTCTTTTGATGTTACTTTTCTCATTTCATATGATTCTGCCATAGGCTGCACTTTTAGCCGAGCACTTCCTTGGGAACAGAGCATTGGAAGTAAAAATTGCAACACCAAAGGTTGTTTTCAAATAACTTAAATATCTTGTCTATGTTACAAACATACTTCCTAAACTTTAATGATATCTTATTAAATTTTGTTCCTTTTGCAGGAAGAGATGAGATCATCTTCAAAAAAAATCACCAGGATTTTTGTTGCTAGAATCCCACTCTCAGTTACAGAAGCTGCATTTAGGAGGTGATTTTATAATTGATATTATAAGTTTCTTAGTTTATATTTTTAAATATTCGGTTTTCACGAAGGTTACCCATGGTCCATAACGACTAACACGTGTACAATTTATTTTGTTTCTTGCAGTCATTTTGAAAAATATGGCGAGATAATGGATTTGTACATGCCCAAGGTACATAAGCAGATGTTACACTCATATTTTACATCTAATATCTTTTAGGAAAAATGTTACATCCTTCAGTTTGCTCTTTTGTGAGAATGTTGATATTATTGAGGTCATCTGATTTCTGCAGGATCCAAGTACCAAGGGTCATCGTGGGATTGGTTTTATAACTTTTGCAAATGCTGGTAGTTTACTTGAGACTTAACAATCATTTAGGCTTTTTAAAACTTCATATAGTTAAATAGTTTTGTAAGTTGGTAATCATTTAAGTTTTTTAAAATTTCCTTACAGAATCTGTGGATGATCTGATGTCCGAGACCCATGAACTTGGGGGTTCGGAAGTGGTTGTTGACAGAGCAACACCCAAGGTAACATGTGGCGTTCTTTTATCCAAATTATCATTATTTATTCTTCATTAGTTCAAGCTTTTTTATTCTTCGAAACAATGAGCTTTCTTAGATTTATAGTTTATATCTTAAAACATTTTTAACAGAGCTTTATATTTATCAGCACCTTCTTTTGCTTATAGTTGATTGTTTTAATTTGATAATTATCCTCAGGAAGATAATTTCCGGCCAGTTAGCCGCATGCCACCACCTCCGAGTGGTGGATATGGCGCATATAATGCATATGTTACAACTAGATATGCTGCACTTGGTGCTCCTACAGCATACGATTATCCAAGATCTGTTTATGGAAGTATGTTCAGTTGCTACATAGGAATAATTGTTTATTTTGTATGAACTTTAATTTATGGTCTTAATTATTATGTGAGCAGGAGGAGAATCAGCTAGGGGAATGGGCAAGAAGATTTTTATAGGACGCCTTCCTCAAGAAGCAAGTGTGGAAGACCTGCGCACGTATTTTGGTAGGTTTGGACGTATTCTGGATGCGTATATCCCAAAGGTAGTTAGCTTCCCAATGATAGCTTGACTTATTTATTTATTTGTACTTATCTATAATGTAATTACCTACCGGATGCAGGACCCGAAGAGATCTGGTCACAGGGGTTTTGGTTTTGTGACCTTTGCTGATGACGGTGTTGCAGATCGTGTTTCACGGAGGTCGCATGAGATTTGTGGACATCAGGTACTTGATAGAATGTATTGATTCTGAACTTGTTGCATTGTGCATACCGAGTTAACTAACCTTTCTTTTGTGATAAATTCTTGTTGGATTACAGGTAGCAATAGATTCTGCTACACCCGTTGATGATGGGGGTTCAAGTGGAGGCAGCCACTATATGGACAATCTACCTGAACCAGCATATGGAGGTTATGGCCCCATGCGAGCCTATGGCAGAATGTATGGAAGCTTGGATTTTGATGATGTAAGTTTGGATAGATGTTTTTTAATCAGATGCTTTAGGGAATCAACTCACTTCAGAAAATACCAGTTTAGTTTCAATTATTTCATTGGAAGTAACCATCTAAGAAAGCTAGTATTCAGGCGCTTCATCAGAAAAAATCCACATGCTCAAAGGTACTGACATGTTGACATGTGACCGGTCAGATTACCTAAATCAATATTTTTAAAAGTTGTTCACCTTGAATAATGATTTTGAAACACTTGGTTATTTAGGGTCTAAAAAGTATGCCACTAATCTAGAACAAGCTGTGTTTTACTTGATTTCATTGGTTAGCAAGGTGTTAGTGGGGTCTTCTGAGTTTTTCATTAACACGCTCTCGCAATTACTAAAATTCAAAAGTTGGCCCTTTATGCAGTTATCAAATGAAATCTCTCAGAATGTATTAATGTACATATCTTGTAAAAGTCCTTAGAATTGTTCTTTAAAAGCCAAGGGATGATGGTGTATACTAAAAGCAAAGAAAATTATCACCAGTATGATGTTCATGTCCACAAATGTTTTGCAGTGGGGTTATGGTGGCATGAGCGGAAGCATAGGACGGATGGGAGGAATGGGACGGATGGGTGGCAGCATGAGCGGCCTAGGTGGTGGTATGGGCGGCCTAAGTGGCAGCATGGGCGCCCTAGGTGGAAGCTTGGGTGGAGGGAGACCTTCACGGACAGATTACAGGTATAGGCCATATTAGAGCCTGGAGGTGTCCAAAGAGGAGGATCATTTGTGTTGAATTTGTTGCTTAAAACTATGTAAACTTGTGGATTTCTGGATGTTGACAAATCTGCTTTGATATATTGTTTAGTCTATCATGTGGCTTAAAAGTTGCACCTTTATACTTATCTTATAGAGAAAAGAGTAGTCTATCTTTTTTTTACCTCTAGCTAAAAAAAGCAATCGTGTGAAATGTGAATTCAAGCAAGACCTGTGCATGAAATTGACAAATTTGACATTTCAAGATGTGCGTTTTGTGTGAATGATAGCCGTGGCCCGTGAACCTTAAGAGGGCATTTTGGTTTCTGATTCTCCGATCTTCACCATTTGTGAAAGAGATCGATAAAATTATGACCTGAATTCTATTTTTTACATGTTTGGTTTGTAAAACTCTGCTATCTATAAATGAATTTAAAAAACAAGTTTAAGAATCTATCAGTTTGTTACCACCTCTATCAACATTCCAACTTTAATAACAGGTTTATCAACATTTCGGGTTTCAACCTTAAAGAAGTTTATAAAGCAGATGTGATTATTTTATCAACCAAATGCATTATAGATTCCAATTATTTTGACAAATTCCAATTGATTCAAAATTCCTCTTAATAAATCCATTAACAAATACCATTTCCTTTAAAATAAATTTTAAGGAAACAAAAACACTAAGCATATTGGATGTTACATCTTACTAAGCATGAACTCAAGGCACATCGCTAGATGTTTAATGCTTACAACAGCAGATAATATGTACCTAACTATGCTCGACTGATGCATATTGGATCTCACATATTTACTCTTTTATATCTCCCAAAAATGAGTATCTAGCTCCACTCCACCCCAGAAAAAATCATCAATCAGAAGTAGACTTTACTGATATCAGTCTCAAAACTGTATGCCCATTGGTATCAACTATACCCCTTGAACCCAAATCCAAAAGCTATTTTAGTAGTAGAAAGAAACCATGTGATTGCTAAATCATCAAGTTTCTGTTGGAGGAGTTACTTGCACTACAAACCTGTTGCAGAATCGTATCATATTAAGCCATTTGACTTGCAGAGTATTCATGGGAACCAAACACTTGATAATAACCTGGTTTAACAATGATCTTTGACGATTAGGGCTTGTGGCAACTGAAGCAGCCTTTCAAGGAATTTGAGATGTGTCTACGTAAGCTCCTGAATTTGTGGGAATTTCTGGGAGAAACATCCTCCGCCATGTTTCTTCTCAATTCTTGGGCTTTTATTTGTGCAGCTCTATGTTTGCTCAATATTTTCTCCATGGATGCTGACTTCTTCTTTTCCAGTTTCATCTGATAACCACAAAGAATAATTACTTGACCCCATAATCACAATACTTGGCTTTCAATTTCCAATATTTGTTACAAACAGAAACAAAATAGAAAAAGTAAAGGAAATATATACAAAGGATTAAGAGAACTGATTGGTCTTGCTGCTAAAAGTAGGCATACTGTTTACCAAACGCACCTCAAGTTTCCGGATTGATGCCTCTGCTTTTGCATTCTGCAGATTCTCCCAAGCAGTGATTCTTGCTTCTTCTTTCTGGAGCCTGCAAATTACAAGACAATAAAACCATGATTTTAGTCATATATGTATATAAAAACAAGTGTCTGTGTGAAAATTTTTAAATCAAAAGTGCTCCCCTTGGTCATGAGTCCCACATTTTCTCTTTTAGCACATGATAAAAAGAAGTTTCACTTTATTCAAACTGGAATATCATCATAAATATTATTTTACATTTTTAAGAGTCACTTCCACCCGCTTTATAACTTTACATTTACAACTAGGCATCCAAAAAGGGTGTTCAATTTTCACATATTACATCTGATAACACTATAATATTCAAAGGCCATTGGTGTGTTACAGCAGCTTAGGAACTAAGATAACAGGAGGGTCTTTAGAAAAGATCTTCCAGAAGCTAGATAAAACTTTTGGAAAGTTCTATTATTGACGATTGCAAAAGTATTCGACACAAAGTAGTTTACTTTCCAAAAGTTGTCACTTTCTCTCCCTAATATTTCTGGATAAGATATAAAATAATGACAGGAGTTCAAAGGTTGTATTTAGAGACATACTTTGACAATTTCATTGCTCCTTCTGCTGTATTCCACGTCAAAGCTAAGTCGTTAGCCTCTGGTGATCGGTTGTCCTTCGTTCTCATTTTGTGTCTTCTTGATTGCTTGATCATAGTGGCCCCTTTGTCCACCTGAACATCCCTGATTTCCAATCTGGCAGAATGGTTACCGCCAGGTTTCACAGTTGGAGGCATATACATAGGGGAGGTTTCAGAGCTGCTCTCAGGGCTCATTTGGGTCGCCATATCTCGCCGTGAAACCACACGTGAAACACCATCTTCATCATTCTTCTCATCTGCATGATACAATGTCCACCACCAAACAGCCATCATACACACAAAAGAGATTACACTGTACACAAGTTTGTAATAAACCTTAAACACGCTAATTTATTCAAGATTGTACCTTGAGAATCAGGATATGCAGACTCATTCAACAACTCAGACCATGCAGATACATTAGCAGACTGAACCATCGCATCAGGCACAAGAACACCAGTTGTTAACGGCGAACCTGCAAGAAAGTTTCTGGTTCTCCCACCATCAAGCACGGGTACAGCAGGCGAGTAGTTCGAAAAGTAAGCAACCCCAGGGGTCCCACCCAACGGTCCACTTTTAGCTTTCAGTCGTCTCTGAGCAGGTTGTGGTGCTACATTCTTGCAAACCCCTACACCCGATACAGGACTTGTAATCCACCTCTCAGCATCATCCCATTTCGACGGCAGTGTTCTTCCACTATTGAATGGCATCAACGCTGCAGCACCGATATGCCTCCTGCTACTATTGCTTAATGGCACTCTCTCTGAGCACCAACCCTTCTGAAACCCTAACACATTATTATCTCCATAATCAGGAGTCCCTGGACTAGTGTATGCACCCGAATTACGAAACGAAGATGCATTCTTATTCCCAGATCTTAACTGTGGTGAATAGCAGACCTGCATTGCATCCTATGGTTCTACCAATCAACAATCAAACTCTTCAATCTCTCTGCAAATTAATTCATTCGATTCACGGTTAAATGATTGCTACCTATTCTTCTTTTGGAACAATAGGAAGAAAAAATACAATATGTAATCTCTGTGGTCACCGGTTTATGTGGATCAGCGTGAAGATATATATTAGATACAGATACTTCCAAGATAACATCAAAATCAAGAAAATTAAAAAAAAAACTATCATTTACAGCAGATGTTTCAAATGATTGATTTAGGTCAAACATGTTAGGTTTTTAGTTGCAATTCCACCTACTGAAACACCACACAAAACGAGCTCAGATTCAAAAAAATTCAACACGATGAAAGATTCAAAGCTGATGAATGAGTGTGTGCAATGAATCAGATTCAAAATTGAAAGATTGTGTGGATTTACCTGGTGAAAATGTCAATGTTGGTTGACTTTTGAGTGATGAAATTAGGGTAGATGGTGAAGATGAATCATGAAGTTGTTTGATGAAATGTGAACATGAAATGAGATTGACGGTGGATAGATTTTGGGGGGTTTAGAGATTGTAGACAAGATCCATGTGACAATGTTTGAAACTATATATACATGGATATTGGGAAATGATGACTACATACGATGATTACTAATCGATTTCTTCAAATAACAAGGATATACAAAATAATTATTGGGTAAATGTTGTTGTTAAAAAGTTAATTTATCATCTATAATTAACTTTATCACATCATTTTTTCTCTCTTTACTCCCTACACGTGAGAGAAACAAAATAGTTTTTTACTTCAGTGTATATTTGGAGTTGTTTATTTTTTTATTTTTAATTTATTAACTTTTAAAAAGTTAATAAATTAAAAATAAATGTTTGGTAAATTTAAAAGTTTTTTCAAACTGATTTTTCATATAAATTAAAATAAGTTGATGTTAATTTTACTCTATATTTATTATTATACCCCTCTATATCCTATTAACTCCCTTTATTTTTAAAAAAAAATATTTTTTTGATTATTTTATAACTTTTTAGTTTATAAGTTAAGAGCATTCACAACTTGTGAAGAGAGAAAATATTACTGTAATTTTATATTTTGAAGAAACATTGTTCAAACTCCTATATTTTACTAATATATCTAAATTGATTGTGAGTAGAGAGAAAAAAAAATAATGATAAAAACATAATAAAATTTTATTTAATTGAAAAAAAATAGTAATTTTAATGTAAGTATATGGACGATGATGAATAGGATGTAGATGCTCTAATCCAAATATTTTTTTCAAAAACTATTTTTAAAAATTCATAAGTTAATAGTTTCTTTAATAAAAAATCATTTTCAACCATAATAAACAATCCCAAACATGAACTTAACTTACTCTAACGCTGGTCTTTGACTCGGATAGGACCGACAGATCACTAGTCCAGTCTACCCTAATTTGTTTTGTAGCCAAAGAACCGACTGTTTGGTGGCCGAACAGAGAACTGAGAACAACCAGATTTTTGATATTTTATGAATTTTTAATTAATGGGCTTAACGTGTGGGTCGAATGATGAGTTGGAACGTTGATTATAAATTATTGTTGAGTTTTACATATAACTATAAAATACATATGTAGGATTCTTATATTGAAATATATATAATTATATAATAATATACATACCAATAATCTTCAGAACTAGTGATTGAGGTTAGATATTCTAAAAACTTATTAAAAGAGATGGAGGTATTGGGTAAAAAAAAGGGTTTTATGTTGGCTGGAATGTTTTCTCCCTTATTTTGAGTTTTCTTGTGGGGTGGTTTTGGGTTTTGTACTCGAGTACTGAAAAAATCATAGAGCCAGTAGGCTGTTAGTAACAGATGGGGCGTCGTCCGATTTGGTTTTACAAACATTGGTTTAGTTGTTAAATTATTATATAGAATAAACGCTGTACCATTCTACTCTTCGTGGTCACCAACGTCCAACAAGCAAAAATTGTAATTACCGATCGCTGCCGAAATGGATCAAGAGGATGATTAAAACCAACTGTTTTTTATTTTTATTTTTATATATTATATTATATCTAAACGATATTAACTAAGGAAAAGTAAAGTTTATTTTTAAATTGTTGTTATCATACTCAAAACAAATTATTTAACTAAATTAATTTGGAAAAAGTATGTTGAAGCATTGACTTAAGTATAAACTATAAATATCCATATCATCCGTGTTTTTTATGTAATAATTATCTAAATTTGGTTTATTTAATTATAACAAGAATTGCATTCAAACAATCATGTTACATGAAATAGTGGGAAAGGGAGACGAACTTGAAATAGTTTTAACGTTTATGCGAAACTGAAGAGAGTATTATTTATTTATTTATAATTATACTAGCTTTAGTAAACTTGATAATTACACGAGTCGTATAAAAATAAAAAAGTTTAACTAAAATAAAATTTTACTAGTTATCTTCCTATTCTATTAGTTTGCAATTATCCTCACCAAAATTTTCATGTCTCTGTCTTATATTAAACTAGGTTAGAGCTTATGTATTACATGAGTAAAATAAATAAAATAATTTAAAATATTTAGTTTTATAATTTTTTATTTTCTAGATGTTATTTCCATTGGTGAAATAAAAAAATAATGAATATTTAAAATTTATAACACATAATAAATTAGAAATTATTAATCTATATTTAATATGTATTAATGAATTATTAAATTAACTACATTTATATTTTAGATATTTAATAGTTTAGTTTACTTATTGCAATAATTATCATTTAATACGAGAGAGACAAGAAACACAAATATTAATATATTTGTTTTAACATATTTTAGTTAAAAAAGAAAGTCAAATTAATAGTTTTTATAATTATTGTATTTATTATGAGAGATAGATGGAAAAATGATATTTTTGATATGTTAGAATGATTACACTTGTTATTTAATATGCTAGAATGATTACATTTGTCTTAAGAAAACTTTATTTTATTATAGGTTATAGAGAATTACCTTAATTATTAATAATATTATTTAACACTTTTTTAAATTTAATAAATTAAGGAAGAGATCTATTTATTAATGTTATTTCTAATTAAGAAAAAAGTTTAAAACTTTTTTTAAAAAATAATATAACTGTATTATTACCTATAATCATTTCTAATATATAATTTCAGTCATATCATATTTTAGAATATCATTTTATAATTAATAAATTTTATTATATTAATATTTTGTTTATTCAACTCGTGTAACACACGGGTTTACTAAATCTAGTAAAATAATATTCTAAGATATATTATTGAAATCTTTCTTATTATAAATAGAATGAAAATTTTGTTTCAAAATGAACATTTTTAAAAACTTTCTTATTATAGCTCTTAATTTTAATTATTTTTTTTGTCTTTAAAACACTAATTTTAAAACATTTTTATTTTTTAAAAAGTTTGATGTTTTAGGAAAAATTTTATTTTATAAAAAATTGTTTCTTTAGAAATAACAATAATGAAAAGTTTTTTCTTAATATATTAACAAACTGCGTTAATCTAAAAGATAATTATATAGTATTGTTATTAATTAATGTGATTATTAAACAGAAGAGAGAATCGAGAAGCGAGAAAAATTTGGTGAAAAAAAAAGTGATATTATCAGTTGTCTCTAATAATCACTATTTTATTAGAGTATGAAGATAGTGTACAAGAATTGTTAGGTTGAAAGAGAACTTGAAATAGTGTGTCCAATAATGAAACAATCCTACTAATTTAGTAATTTTTGTTTGTTTATTCGGTAACAACATTTTTTTAATGTCAAACTCATGTACCCATTAAAGTTACTACTAAATCTACATCAATTGTTTACGATAGGATTTAAACTCTTATCACTTGAGAGGGACATCTTGGGACACTCTGTCTTCTCATTAATGCCATTGGACTGAATGCTTTTTGATTTTCTAACAAATAATAAGAGGCATCACTAAACTTCATTTCTATTGTTACTAGTGATATGCATGTATTATAGCCATTTAATGTATTGGACAATACTTGATATCGAGACATAATATATAATGGAGATGATCAAATTATGAAGAGTTGGTCCTGTAGTTTTTCAAAATAATGAGGGTTTTATGTCACGTCATGTGGGCATCATACAACATCTTGGATTCTTGAGGACCAATCATTTTGTACTGTTTATAATCTAACTGGTTTCGTTTTATCATTGACTCAACAGTTAACCACAACTCTTTATCCATGAGATAAAATCTAAAAGTTAAATATTAACATGTCTATCGGTTGGTTACATGATACATTGCAAAATATCAATTTTACAACATTGTAACAAGTAATAGATTAATTGATAATACACTTGAGAAATCTACTTAACATAAGTGATCTTTTCCTTAACATTACAAATCAAGTGGATCGCATTAGTTTTGTGTTCCTCTTCAACCTACATAAAACTAGAACCCATCAAAATGATATTTGGAATGGTAAATACAAGTATGAACTAAATTATAACAATAACGTAAGGTAAATTGATGCAGGTATGTATTAGCAACATCTTGGTTCCACCACTGAAAATCTCCTTTCCAGCGGGTCCTTCCTACTGCCACCTTCCCATGTCCATCTTCACTAACAAAACCTTCCTCACCCATTGCTTCCTCTCATGTTCCATCCCAAAACTCCACAAACCCTTGTTCTCATACTCCCAATCCCATTAATCCTCATCATACTCGATCCCGTAAGAAACTGAATCCAAAGTATCATAATTCAGATTATATTCTTTATCACACAACAATCCACTCTCTTCTTGAACCATTTATTATAACTCAAGTCCTCAAACAAACCTTGTGGCGAGCCATGCAAATTGAATTTGACGCTCTCCAACGAAACCAAACTTGGACTCTCGTCACTCCCGAATCTGCACCAAATATTGTTGGCTGCAAATGGGCTTATCGAACTAAATTTAAACACGATGGCACGGTGATCATCTTAAAGCGCGTTTAGTAGCTAAAGGATTTCATCAACGTCCTGATTTAGACTACATCGAAATCTTAGTCTTGTTGTAAAACCAGGCACCCTATCTTCATCTTGCCTTAGCAATTTCTAATAAGTGGTCACTTCGCCAATTAGATATAACAATGTGTTCTGTGTGATCCCGATATGAACGGAAAAAATGAGCATGGATCTTAAGATTCATATTGATAATAACAAAACTTGAATGATTAGATGCCAAAATAATAATGATGATGATGAAGAACATGATGAACACAATGTGTTTAATGTTTGATGTTTATTGCTTTGATGTTGAAATCATCATACATGTAGGATGATGATATAATGATATTGTTGATGGAATTAATTCCCACCCTTGGTGGAGAATTATTC
>BJCM01062195.1:0-14533 GCA_018326385.1 Flaveria bidentis | reverse complement strand
CTACGAACTGAAATTAAATTTTTAACCAATCTGGGTGAGTAAAGGACATTTTTGAGGATAAAAGGTGGGTAGTAGGTGTCGGGTTGGGTGTGTTGATTGGGACGGTTTTGAGTGGTTGCAGAGAGCGCCGTAGAGGCTGTTTGGGATGCTAATAGTGCTTGCTCGGCTTTTTGTTGTTCGACCTGAACTAGCTGGGAACGAGCGGTGTAAAAATTAGGGAGAGGTTTGGTGTTTTGTAAAATGGTGCGGATGGCTTCATATTGTTCATTAAGGCCGGCTAAAAGTTGAAGAAGAAGACAATCATTGTCGACCGGAACGTCAACGTTGGCAAGTTGATCGGCTAGGGTTTTTAGTTCTTGGCAATATGCGGAGACGTTTGGGAAACCGTCTAGGCGTGTGTTGGAGAATTTTTGCATAAGATGGATGGCACGGGCGGCCTTATTATCTTGAAAGAGGTCCTCAATGGCACGCCAAGCTTCATGAGCGGTGGATGTTTTGTTAATAATAGTGTGTAGAAGGTCATTAGAGATGGTAGCCATTGTAATACAATGGCATCCAACCGGTTCCATTCCTCGGCTTCAGCGGGTGATTGTGTTTTGGGTTTAGGGGAAAGGTGGTTATACACAAGGAAAGCTTTGCAATGAATGGTGAAGAGAGTGGCCCAAGAGTTGTATTGTGCGGAGTTGATTTCAAGGAGAATGGGTATGAAGTTCTTGATGTTTGAGACGGTGGTAGCGGGGTGGATTTTGGATTCAATGGTAATAGGTGATTGAGAAGAGGGTATGAAGCTCTGATACCATGAAAGATTAAGGTCCTTGCCCTCTTCTCATTGATTATCTCCTATAAATAATACAAGGTAGTTCCACTAATTATGGATTCCACTAATTACAATAATTAATATTAAATACAATTTAATATATACTAAACATAGTCATCGGCTATTACTAAGTTTGTTTCACTAAACTCATTGCTAAAAGACCTTTAATGCAACAATGATAAATGATTATAAGCAAATTAAACTTCAAATTGAAATAATATTATTACCAAAGCATGAAACATTAGCAAGACAGCAAGTGCGATGAACGAATCAAGACCACCGGAGGTCAAAGCAGGGCCATAGATAGACAAAACGACAGCGTAATAGGAGACACCAACAACACCGAGAACCAACAGGATCATGATCGAACCTAACCCTCGGAGTGCCGTACAGAATCTGAACACATTCCAAGCCATCACAGCTCCAGATCTATACATAATACTCGTCAATATCTACAAAGAAGAAAACCCAGAAATTCAAGAAAATTATAACTCGGAACAAAGGCTTAATTTTTCTTCTTCTTTTCAAAGATATTTGTGAATCTTGAGATATGGGTTTGTGGAATTGTTTTTAGTTTTTTTTTTATCTTTTTATGATTCTGAATTTGGTCTCAAGGGTTTATAATTTTCAGGTAAGAAACCCTGAATTCATGGTTGCAAGAGGAATGAGAGAGAGGGAGGAGGCAAGACCGATGGCTTTTTCTTGATAGAAAAATGAAAGTTAAAATACTAAAATTAATTGTTTTTGTGGCATAATTAGGGACAATTTATTGCTTTCTAGTTCTAGATGAATGATGAATTGATGATGTATCTTGACAAACATATATGAACCATAGTTGTGTAGTATATAGTTGAATAGAATATACATGTTATATATATATATATATATATTGGTTTACATAACTATCCCAGATTATATATTTCAATACTCTTTTGTTAAATTGTCCTAATTTATCGAATCTTATTTGTGTTTTATGCTATTAAAACTAGAAAACAGTATAACTTTGAGGATGATGCTAAATTTATATAAAACTAACATTATTCACAACTCATTACTTAAAATTATGTGAGTGTGAGTTTTTAAAATATATAGAATAATTTTAAGTGAATGTAAGTGAAATAAAAAGAAAATATTACTGTTTGTTTAAGGATTCATTGTTAACCTTTAGAATTTTTTTAATATTGTTGAAAGTGATTGTGAGTGAAATAGAAAGAAAATGTAATTAAAATTATATAAAAATATATTATTTAATAGACATGAGAGAAAAGAAATAGTAATTTTTAGTATAATTATAAGAATAAAAGTAACAGGATGTGAGTGCTCTAACCTAAACAAGTGGGTATCAAACCTCTAAAAAAAATCGATAGGCTAGCTAATTTATAGAATTTTAGATTATCTAAACACAATGATCATTGAATTTTTTCACGTCAAACCATCACCGGATTAAAAAGAAGACATTTTTTTAAAACAAATATTGTTGACGTTGTGGGAAGCACGATTGGTATGTCATGTACTTGCTTCATGCAAGGATTGTGGACATCATTAGTACCTACCCATCCTCTCCTTTTATTTTATTGCAATACAAGAAAATACAATTTTTTATTCTACAATAAGATAAGATGTTTAGGGGTTAGACCGCCTATTAATTAATAAATTCTACGATTAGATCGTATTTGATATTTATAATATTATACATTAAATAAATGTATGTTATACGTTAATATAAACGGCCTCGTAGTAAACTGTAGATAAATTAAATTGGGAAATAATGTTAGTTTAGGGGTATGAATGTAATTGCATGTTTTCGTGGGAATCAAAGAGCGCTTAATAAGTGTCACCCCTTAAAATGTGACAATTATCTGTCTCCTTCGTTCTCTCTCTCTGTACATGTTCTATCGACATTAATTGAATATTGTGTTGTTTACGATCAAAGGAATTGAATTCTAAATTTCGAATTTCTGATCGTAATCAGATTAATCGAAAGCTGTATATAATTAATGAAATGTCATGCACCGATTCCGATTGGTCCTCGCAGGGCGGAGAGTTTAGGAATTTCCGTCAAATCAGCCGTCATAGTAAGTTCTACCTCCCTCATTCCTTTTCACTAATCCAATTCTTAGGTCGGAAATAGACAATGTATTATTATTACTTTTTTTTCTTTCCAATTTCCAGTTATTGATTTGTTTCTGCTGCTGCATTGGTGTTTATCATGTTTAACAGCTTCTTTGATACCATAGAACATTAGGTTCTTTAACAGTTTCAATTTTTCTGCTACCTGCTATGTATAATCTCTCACTTAATATGATGTAAATACTGATCGACTCTTATCTTGCAGGATTGCTGCATGAAATGCTCAAATCATCCTCATCGGGGGACTCTAGATCAAGTTGGAAGGTATGTAACTCATCACGAGTCTCTATATATCTACATGCTAAAATCATCCTCATCCAAGGTAGCCTTTATATAGCTCGATTTTCCTAAATCATTTTTCTTTTGAGGGGTACATGAGTGTGAGGTCTAACTCAAGACTTGTATGTAATTCCACGCAAGTTTCAATCGTTTAAGTAAATCAAGCTGACACTTTTCTGTAATCTCAATGGATTTGACTATTGAAATTATATTTATTCTTTTATTTAATTCATTGCGCTACTAATTTTCTGTATGTTATAGAGACCAGAAACAGAACTATATGAGAATTGAATGAAGAAAACATTAGTTGAGTTTTAAGTAAACGCTTGTATGAGAAATAAACCTTACCCAAAAGTAGGATAGTAAATAGAGACCACAAATTGTGTGATCATGATGGGAACGGAACACACTAATTGCTTCCTGTTTTATCTGATAGTTCAGGCATCTAACTTTGAAGTGATATCGAGATATACTGTTAATATTGTAATTTTTAACTACTTGTATCATGGTTTTATCTCTTGAAAATATATAATGTCAATGCTAAGACTTCACTGGTCCTTTTTCAGGTGCTTATAATGGATAAAGTTACCGTCAAAGTTATGTCTGCTTCATGCAAAATGACAGATATCACAGATCAAGGAGTTTCTTGTAAGCATACAAAATGTTATATCTTAGTGTTGTGTATTTTAAGTTGCTAAATTGATTGCTATTTTGATGAGTTATCTGCATCAAAAGTTCCTAAGTTAAAGAATGTGAAACAAGATATGATAAGGTATAAGAAACCAGAGTGAAGTTTAATTTCATAAGAAGTTTTTAATTGGAAACTACAAAATACGTTCTTAATGACATGTTTTTGTTGAAATTTTCTTTTATACATGTGTTTGATATTGAGTGCTTGTTTTATTTATGCAGTGGTGGAAGACATTTTCAAGAGAAGGCAACCTATGCCGTCTATGGATGTTATATATTTCATTCAACCAATTAAAGAGAAGTATGTTTCCTGTTTTTGATGATTTTAACTTTTTCATATTTGTATCTAGTTATGCTTGCTAGACTAGCGTGATCACTGCATTATCAGTTATACTTAGGGCTCAAGATTATTTCTTAACTACAAAACCCTTGAAGTTTATCATTATGGCAGATATAAAAACTACAAGTTACCCTAGTTCAGAAATATTTTCTTACGTACCCAGTATGTTCATATAATAAGATCAGTATTGATGGCAGGCCCATCCGCCCATTTGTGGGGCTTGTAACGATTTTAAAATCTATACACATATGATATATTCCTGTGGGGCTTCTGCATATATTTACAAATTGGCCGAGTCCAAAAGCCATAATTATGTCCCGTCTTTATATATGCATTCTATGATTCTATCTGTTTTGTGGCTTGTAAGATTGACTCTTTTCTTTGTTTCGTTGGCAGCATTATCATGTTTTTATCTGACATGTCAGGAAGAGAACCTTTATATAGAAAGTAAGCAAAAGTTTGTAACTCCTTGGAAACTAGGCCGCCTTTTTTTCCATCCTGTACCTTATATCTTGTAATTTTTCTGTGTTTGTTCCTTCTGTTGCAGAGCATTTGTTTTTTTCAGTTCTCCTACACCGAAGGATCTGATAAGTCGTATAAAGAGTGACATGAGTGTTTTACCACGTATTGGTGCTCTAAGAGAGGTAGCATCTCCCATCATTTTTTTCTTTTAATCCTTATTTTTTTGTAACTAGTCTTCAATCTATGATTAGAAGCTTATGAGATATGATCCAACAATTGATTTCATTGCAGATGAATCTGGAATACTTTCCAATAGAAAGTCAGGTAAGCATTATATACTCTGTTAATATAGAAAAATATAATTTTTTTAGTCATGCATGACTTCTTCTAAACGTGTTTCAATTGTAGGCATTTACAACTGATAATGACAGAGCTCTAGAAGATATGTACAGTCAACTTGCTGAGAACTCCCGCCAGTTTGATGCTTGCTTAAACACAATGTCCACTCGCATTGCTACTGTTTTTGCTTCGATGAAGGTAACTAAGAGTAAATTGTCATGATTTTTAGAAGTTGTCTGTTGAAAGGATGAACATATATTCCTATTTGTAGGAGTTTCCGTTTGTATGGTACCGTGCAAAGGGGATGGATGGATCTACTGCAGCAACATTCCGTGATTTGGTGCCTGTAAAGCTTGCTTCAGCTGTTTGGAACTCCATTACAATGTATAAAACTACAATTGCTAATTTCCCACAGACCGAAACATGTGACCTTCTCATTGTGGATAGATCTCTTGATTTGGTAATATTCGTTTTTGCTTAACCGTCTTTTGAGTTTTTTTTAAGAAGGGGATTTTGACCCGTTTACTTGGGAACAAGTCAAATGGTTCAAATAAAAGACTTGAGCTAATGAGGGAACATGTCAAATGGCTCAAATAAAAAGTTCAGCTGATGAGCGAACATGTCAAATGGGATGAAAATCTCCTAAAATCCATTTTTATGTGCACACCTCTTAGGTGTAAGATCTAGATACTATTATGATAATATTGTTTTGTACTTGCTATAACATGTCAATTATTTATGTTTGGACGAAGAAATTTTTGCAGGTGAACCCAACTCATTTCAACATGTAAAGCCTGTTTTGACATGTTAGCCAACAGGCCCATCGTTCCACCTTTAGTTTTGTGACATCTTACTGTGTGTATAACATCAGATTGCTCCTATCATACATGAATGGACTTATGATGCAATGTGCCATGATCTGCTAGAATTGGAAGGGAATAAATATGTGCAAGAGGTACGATTTGTGTGGAAATTAGTGTTCTCAGTTGAGTTAAATTATAAGGGCATGAAGTGAACAGATAGAGCATGTTGTATGTAGATACTTAATAAATCTGGCAGCGAGACTCAGAGAAAAGAATTCCTTTTGGAAGATCATGATGCAGTTTGGCTTGAAATGCGCCATTTACACATAGCTGAAGTATGCCGTTATTTGTTTTCTATTATACTTAGAAATATTATAAGTTCTAACGTTTTTTTCATTTGGCCACATCAGGCTAGCGAAAAATTGAGCGACAAGATGCAAAATTTCATGTCAAAAAACAAAGCTGCACAATTACAGCAAAGGTTGGTGCTTTCATGCAGTTACAGATTTGCGAGATTATATAATACAGAGTTGTGCTTTACAATAAAGTTTTCAAATTTAAGGCATTTATACATTCACATAGTAGATTTAGAAGATTCTTATGAAGCTTGATAGACTTTTTGACTTGTATTTTTAGTATTAATTTGTAATGGACAGAATATGTAGTTTGACATTATGATTTATGAGTCTCTTATGCAAAATTGTGGCTTGAATTAATACAGAGATGGCAGTGAATTATCTACAAGGGAGATACAGAAGATGGTTCAAGCTCTACCTACATATAACGAACAAATGGAGAAACTTTCGCTCCATGTAGAGGTTTGTGTTTTATTTACTTTCTGTATATTACCATTTGCGGTTGCAAGGATTTTCTTTCCTTTTTTGTGAGAGTGGGATGGTGGTTGTGGGTGTGGTGTGTGTGGGTGGGAAGGGGGTCGTCAGGTGGGTTTGGTAACAGCTTAAACAGGTGGTTGTATGTGGTTAATGTTTGTCATGTATAAAACAAGAATTGGTTGGGCTGAATTGACTAGCAAGCACTATTTGTCCGTTAGTTCATTCTTGAAAAATATAAATTGTGTGTTATACGTACAAAAACAAGATTATCATAATAATAATCTAAGTTTTTGAAAAACTGGTTTAAAAGGCTCTATAAAAAAAACTTTGGGCAGCTTTCAAACTGTTTCACTTTTTCCCCTTAGCCAAAAAAAAGTTTTTGTTTGCCCCTTTTGAGATTAATCAGAGCCCAAATCGGTCTATTCATAAGTAAATGTGTCGAAATCACACCTCTAATGCTGTTTAACTTCCTGATATAACAGATTGCTGGAAAACTAAATCAAATTATAAGAGATGAAGGGCTTAGAGATTTTGGTCAAGTTGAGCAGGATCTTGTATTTGGTGATTCTGGGACGAAGGAAGTCATTAACTTTCTAAGGACACATCAGGTGACTTAAGGAATATACATATATACATGTCTAATATATAAACAAAACTTAAGGAGCTTTTGTTAATATGATGTTTCTCTGGGTATAATATTTTCTTAAACTTATCTTACAGGACTCAAGAACTGAATATAAGTTGAGATTGTTAATGATCTATGCTATGGTTTATCCCGAAAAGTTTGAGGGAGACAAAGCAACAAAGCTTATGCAGGTAGCTATTTCTCGTACTCTAGCCTTCCAATAAACAATTCTGAATTCCTATATTTTAAAATAAACAAGAATCACCTTTTGACGTAAATAATAGTAAAGCAATAAAAATAAGATCCAAGTAACATAAATGAAAATATTAAACTGCTTATGTTGTTATCTGTCGCCCCTTAGTTGGCAAAATTGCCTCCCGAGGATATGAAGGTAATACAAAATATGAGATTGCTTGAGGGGTCAAACAAGAAAAAGAAACACCATGGAGCCTTCTCCCTGAAGTTTGATTCTCAAAAGGTAATTATCACCATTCAATATTTATCTTCACATAGTAATATTCTGAAATTAAATGTTATATTTTTGTTCCATTATTAGAGGAATCACGCATTAAGAAAGGATAGAACAGGCGAAGAGGAAACATGGCAACTCTCCAGATTTTATCCCGTGTTGGAGGTAACATAATCATAGCTTTCAGTGATTATACGTGTTCATCTCATGGTCAAGCCTTTATGATGCATTTTACAGTTTAAAATAATAATAGTGTTATTCTAGCACATCCCTGAAAAAACTTGTTACTGTAGTTCATACTCTTAACAGAAATCCTGGATCCACATGACCACGTTTTATTGATGTAATAACGTGGCTTGTTTCTTCTTATCTCAGGAGTTGCTTGAAAAAGTAGGCAAACATGAATTGGAAAAGGACGAATACCAATGCATGAATAGTCCAAGTAGTCAAAGTGCTTCTAGTAGCAGCACGCAGGACACATCAGCAAGGAGCGGGCCAGCTAATCATCCAAATTCAAGGAGATCAAGAAGGACTGCTACATGGGCAAAGCAGCGTTCATCTGTTGATGGACATTCGAGGTAATCAATAGTCAATACATAATATATTTTCTTTACTTATGATCAAGTTACAAGCAGATTGTTTGTAATCACTCTTCTCCATTGCATGAAATCATTTTATTTGCCTAGAACATGGCAACATGCATGAGCTCTTCTCCATTGCTTTATTGAAGTTGTTATTTGTGTAACAATATAGGCATTAAAAATGTATTTTGCACATTATTTAGAGAGAGAATGAATAGAAACAATGTGTTCTCAAAAGCATTTAAATCCAGATTTTCCGGTTCATATAACAAGAGCTTCTAGATTGTCTAACTTAAAATTTTTTCAGTAGTTAAGAATAAAAAATGGTACCTTCAAATTCTGTATTCCTACTTCTCTCCGCTCCAACTGTTTTTGCAGCAATCCGACAGTTACTAGCACGTCTACGGACTTCAAAAACATGGGGCAGCGTATATTTGTTTTTATCATCGGTGGGGCCACCAGATCTGAGGTTGGTTAACATTTGAATTTTCTATTTGTGAAAACCAGCTGTGTCTCATTAATTCTTGCCTATATATAACATTATGCTTCGTTGTTTATTAATTTGTGGTTTGTTTTGTCTGCAGTTGCGTGTCTGTCACAAACTTACTTCTAAACTAAAGAGGGAGGTTATACTAGGTTCAACTAGTATAGATGATCCACCACAATATATATCAGTAAGTAATATCTTTATCATGTCTTTATGATAAATTCTTCATTTTCCCTAATTATGATATTATTATGCTGTTTGCAAGCATAAGTTGGGATATCCATCCAAGCCCAGATGCTCGATTTTATAGTTTCTAATAAATTTTGTTGCAGAAAATTAAGCTGCTTTAACCAGGTTGATGATATATGGTGTTCGTGGGAGTTGAAAATTGTGTATGGTTAGTCCTCCTACAGCACACTAGCTTGCATGAATCTTGTTATACTGTTCATACTGAAAGAAAGAAAAATCAACTCTACATCAGAGTCAGATTATGTCTTATTCATGTTGGACATTCAGATTCAAGATGTATTAATCAACTAGTATGAACGATTTTAAGTTCAAAATGTATTTATTTATTGTCCAGTAAGTGTTTAAATCAATTTATTCATATAACTGATTGAGCAAAACAGATGATCCAATGAAAATTTCAAAATAAGATTGTGTCTATTTGATGCCAAATGATGTTAAAGGTATGTTCTGAATCATATGTTATTTCAAGCTCTAAACTATCTTTGTACCAGAATTATTTAAACCAAAATTTAAATTAAAAAATCCTTAAAATTTGAATTTTACTTAACCCAGGAACATTACCCTAACAGATCATGTGAAAATGTAGTTAACAGTCATTTTTAAACATCTTAATTATAATAATAAAAAAATAACTATTGATATCATCATCGTCCTTTTACAAATCCACATAAACGTATTCCACAACATGATGTTATCCATGCTCATGCACCAGCACCATTGCCTGCGTTTTACTGTCCTCATAACCAATTAAACACTTCACCACTCTCCCCCTTTGGTCAGCTCCTCCAGCCACCTTGTCAAATATTTTCCCCAACTGATCACTAGCATGTATTGAACAAACTGGTTTTCTAATCCAGAAAACATTTAAACAAGTGACTAAATGCAAATATATTGAATAATCCAGTCAACAGAAGTTTCAAGAGAACAAAAATCCAAGATCTTGAATATCCAAAGTATTAAAGCCAGTTATAATCGAAAAAGAGCACAACCACCCTTAACAAGTTTTGAGCATGCATGATTCACGAAAAAGGACCGACATAAACACAATATTCAGTTTGGTAACTAATCTTTGCGCAGTTGTTCCATTTCACGGCGAACACCATTAGCATTTAGGATTATAATTTCAACACTGTCTCCCTGCATAAGATAATAAAACAAAAAATGTCAACATATTTTGACATTAGCTTGTTAATTACTTCTTTTAAACCTTAAGAAAAGCATGAGTACAAGCTTACGGTATATATATCTCTTTCTGTTGCTGACGAAAAACAAGTTTTCACCAAATCAACAGCTTCAGCTTCTGAAAGTGGCGTAACAGCGTCCTATTCACCGATAAAATAACAAGTATAATTACTAATTTGACCAGTGTATATATCGTAACTATTTTGTGCTTGTTGTCGTTGAACTTTAAAGATTTGGTCATAATGACTTAGTTCTGATAACAACTATATCATTACTCTCATTTGTCAACAATTTTGTGATTGGATGTACATGTGGGCCGCACATGAAAAGGGTATCATTTTGCTGGCACGGCACAGATTTGGTTGGCATTATTTGAACACATATAGTCATATTTCCCTCAATTTTCAAATAATATTTGTCATGAAAGATGTCATGTGAAGGTTAAAAATGTCGCCAGATATATTTGTGAATTCGTGTACGCAACAGGTCAAGACGTCGATGGTATGGTTTAATAATACTAATTAGATCAATTAAATCATTCAAACTTAGACCACAAAGATTAAACAGCTAAAGTAAAAGCACAGTAATGAGAGGTTAGCTCTTGTTTAACTACTGTAGATGAAAGATAAAAGACACATGTTTGTGTTGTTGTGTGTATTAAGAGGTGGCATTCAACCCATTTACTTATAGAAGGATTGATTCAGACAATATTTCTTTCTATGGTCTAATAGGTAAACATAATATATATTCGAAGTTAATTTTGATTTTATAAGTTAAGGGGGTGAAGGGTTAAACTAAGAAGTTGAAGATATTTTGGTTTACATGTAAAAAGATTCTCCCTGATTGTATTTAGTGATTTGTTTGGATTACATTTGGTCATTTCCTATGTGGCTATGTGTTAATCTATTTATTTGGTTAGTCAAGAAAAAAATTAGCTTAATGAATAAGTTAATTCTCAGTATAAATCAAGAAATTAGGGTTCTTTGTCAGTGTGGTTTTGTTCATATTAAAATTCTTAGAGTCAGGACTTGAGTTTAGTCACCAAATCCTGGTGTTCTTGTGTGTGATATACGATTCTGGGTGAAAAATTATATAAGATTAACAAGAAAGGAAACGCCTTGAATGAGTAGGAAGTCTCTAAGAGTGTATTTTAATACAACATGCTAAATTGCTTTATAAAAACGTTAGATTACTATTGTACCAATATTTTCTGTAATCATATTTGACACAAATAACTTCTCATTACAATTAAAAAAAATTGGACAAGAGCTATTTTTGGGACAACAAAAAAAAAACACTTAAGAATTATTACCAAATACGTAGGACCCATTCAATTTTCAAGTGTGAGAGAGAGAAAGACAAAGAGAGGAAGATATAAAATATAATCCAGACCTTCGCAGGTAACAGAAGAGGACTTGGGGATTTTAGCTGGTTGTCCAAGAATGGAGTGATGAGTGTGGCACCAGAACCTTGAGCACTGTATCCAACCCTCTCATAGGATCCAACAGCATCATATGTGAAAACACATCCCTTACCTTAAAAGTTCCCAAAATAAGTTATTGTTACTACATGTTTGAGCAAATTACTCCGAAACTAAAATCATAAATTTGCACATACCTTCACTATCAAGGCCACCTAAAACATTAAAGGCGTAATAAGGAAAAAATCGCTTATAGTAGAGAGTGTTAGAAAGAAGCTGAGCCATAGCAGGACAACTCATTTGTTTGTTGTGCTGATGCTGATAAATCTGAAATATACATATATAAACATCAGCGTTTTACAGATATTTAAAAATACATATAAACAAAAAAACTAAAAAGAAAACTAAGAATCTTACCAGGTGTCTAGAAGACAGAACCTTTTGAAGTGCTTTCACGTCAGCCTGGAATCCTGAAGAAGCCATGAAGCTTTTGTCCGCTCTGAAAATATATATTTGAACAGTTTTAGTACCAAAGAAGGCTCAATCTATGTTTTTCAGCCAAACCAAATGAGAATTAAGCACAAGCATTAAAACAGAACTATCTTTTTTGTTGATGTTCAATGAGGGACACACGTACAATGTGAGAGAAAGGAAACCAAAACAATACGATTCTGTTCACTGTTTGGATAGCAAATATATTATGAAAACAAGACTTAAATGTATCATATAGACATATAATCTTAAGGTTGGGTGTTGAGGAAAGATCTATAAAATGGTTGGTGCAGTATTATTATTAATTGAATTCCCTATATCAACGTATATCATCTGGCCATCTGCTTTGTCCCCAAGAGCTCATGGATTTGTTTTTGGTTGTCCAAGTGAAAACTTCCTAGGGGGTCAACCATTATGAATTGCTCCAACTCGGGCACACTTAACTATAGGTTTTTCTTCCGGTCCACAGCCACCACGTCCAAAAAGCGTTAGTGACATTTGAGGTGGCCCAATAGCTCTCTTATGGACAGAACATTAAGATGTGGGATTCGCCTAAAGTATCACACAAACTTCAGCCATCCACAAAAAATGCTCCCGGGGTCCTAACCCATCTAAAATGCATAACCAAACATGGTAGTAAAAAAAAACCATCATCCTAATTCTCTATGGACAACTATGTATACAACTCTAAACAAGAGTGTTATTACATAACTGAAATCTGAGATCTTTGCAAGTTTTTCAATGCCAAAAAAACACCAAAAGTATCCAGACAAAAAATTCACTTTGGTACAAATCCATGAGTATGAAGAATTTAGCCCACTAGTAAAGGGCCAGTGATAGCTGACCACAAGAATCATGTATACAGAATTTCCATCTTCCAAATATCTAACCAACTTAAGTAACTACTCATGTGTTCCCCCAAGGGACATCATGGTGGTAAGGTGCCTCCCGTCTATCCTAGAGGTGGAAGGTTCAATCCTGCAAACTGCTGGTATAGGTGGTTAATAGAAGTAATTCAGGAGTAGATTAGGATTTAGGAGCCATTCTAAAACTTTTTACTCATGTTCTGCAAAACTATTGCATTCCCATGCAATACTTAAAAGCTAATACCTTTGTTGGTATAGATCAGAATGTCCATAAAACACATGAAATCAAGATACACTCTTGTCTCATGTAAATTTCTTTTACAAACAAGCTTCAGCTATCTTGATACATGGGTGTCTATTTGTGAGTGTGTTCATGGATAAAGAAAGAATTGACAGTTCATAGTTAGTGTTAAAATTCTGTCAAATTGACTGTTCTAAATCAGACGAAGAAAAAAAAAAAGAAGCATCTTGCATACTCTCATACGCAAAATCTACATGACTGTACAGCTCAAAGCCATATTCTTAGTGCTAGCAAAACGAAAGAAAGTTGAAGCCAGCAATCAAAAGAAAATATTCCACATTCATGCTTTTAGCTAAATGTTTCTGGATTTGTGAACATTTACAAACCCTAAACCCTAAGCGTGGACCAAAATATGATCCAGACACGGTTAAATCAACATGGCAATAGAACTTAAGAAGAAAATGACAAAGTACAAACTCTATAATCAACCAAACAAATCCACAGAACATTAAAATGAAATGAATCATACAATTTACAGATTTTGGAGTAATCTCGGGTGAGAATACTATAACCGGTGGACATCCGAGTATCCGCCGCAATCACACAGTAATCTGCACCAGCAATCGCGACACAAGTTCTGCATAGAAAGAAAGATGGAATCAAACATCGAGAAACTCATACGAATATATCAAATCAAACATCAGGCCATAGGTTCTGCCTAAAGATTACATACCCTCCATTGTTATCGTAAGGAGACCAGTTTGCGTGTTCCTTCGTCATGATGATGATGATGATGATGATGATGATGATGATGATGATGATGGAATGAAATGGAATTGAGATCACAATATTCACTGTGTTTGTGTGTGAGAAATTACCCTTTTTTCAGCTCTTTTCTTCTTCGATTTCTTTTCTATCAAGACAACATGTTAATTTGAAAGAAGAAACTGGTTTGCAATTTGGTCCCTAAGGTTTAAGGTGAGTTCTTTCTATAGTCCCCCTTCTCTCCGTTTTCTTAAGTTATAATAAAGCATAGAGTTAATTGCAAAACCGGAATTAGTGATGGTTAATATGTCACTTAAAAATGGTTTATGCTTGAGATATGTTAACTTTTGCAACTTCGGAATATTATGTTTCTTGTAAACACACACACACACACGACACACCGAATCGGAGCGTTTAGAAGATAGACCACGGACCTAAGCCATCTATCAAGATTCCAAACCCC
>BJCM01062194.1:0-15639 GCA_018326385.1 Flaveria bidentis | reverse complement strand
ATGTCTTCAGCTGTTATCCAGCTGATGTCTTCAGCTGTTGTCCAGCTGATGTCTTCAGCTGTTGTTGTTCCAGCTGATGTCTTCAGATGTTGTCCAGCTGATGTCTTCAGCTGTTGTCCAGCTGATATCTTCAGCTGTTTTCTAACAATTCTTCAGTAGTTTATCTTCAGTAGTTTTATATCAAAAAATTACACTTAAGCCCCTGCACAAAAGACACAATACAAAGTTAACCCTGAAGAATCACTTTATTTCAACAATTAACCCAACAATTACAACCAGCCTTTTTTACATTTGGGAAACTACGGTTGTGAATAGAGTTGTTCCCTAGACTCGCGATAAGGCGTCGGCTGCCACATTTTCTAGCCCTTCTTATACTCGATCACGTAGTCATACCCCATAAGTTTCGCGAGCCATTTATGTTGTAACGGGGTCGTCACTTTTTGGGTTAAGAGATGCTTAAGGCTTCGTTGATCAGTTCGTATAATAAACGGACTTGTAATAAGATAATAGTGCCACTGTTTTACCACCATCATGATAGCAAGCAGTTCCTTCTCGTATACCGATAGTGCATTCTGCCTTGGTGATAAATCTCGGCTCAGAAATGAGATTGGGTGGCGCTCTTGCATCAAGACAGCTCCTAGCCCACCTGCAGATGCGTCTGTTTCAATCACGAATTGTTTAGTCGGATCCGACAGGGCCAACACCGGGGTCGATGAGAGGGCCTCTTTGAGCCGTTAAAATGCCCCTTGGGCCTCCTCTTTGAGCCGCATCATCATTTTTTGAAAATTCCAGGGAATGTCATTGCACCAAAAACACTCCCCTTTTGCGCGCTTCTGTTCCAGTTCCTTACTCGTGAGCCGTCGGGCCCCCCAATGGATTTGAACGTTGGTGTGGTTGATCGGTTGGGTGTAGGTAGGAGGGGAAATTTGGTAGCATTGGTGGGTGGTGTGATTTTCGAACTAGAGTTGTTTCTAGTGTTTCCTCCAGTTCTAGTTGGGCGTGGCCCAAGCAAATTTTTGTTGTTAAGTGTTTGGAGCTTCGCTAATCCATACGCCTCATGCAAGGTGCGCGGCTTAAACATCTTCACCTGGCCTCGTATTTCCGGTTTCAGCGCTTTGAGATAAAGACTGATAGCATGAGTTTCACTTAGTGTTACCTTGTTCAACAATGCATCGAAGGTGGCGTTCAGTTCCTGAAGCGAACCTGTTTGAGAGAGAGAAGCTATCTCCTCTAACGGATCCTCAAACATTGCGTTGGCCCATGCAAACTAACTAACAATTGCTAAAACCCAAATAAAAGAAATAATAAAACAATTAAAAATAATTCATATCAAAAAGTATCATGTGTTATTTTTTTTCTTCATGATATATAAATATTATTTTACAAAATATGTGATTGTGGTACATAGCACCTTTTTTTCTTTATAAATTCATGTTTATTAAAATATCATATCCTCGTGTGTGATCATTGTCGGGACAACTTTAACTTTGTTTAGCGTCAACTAATCGCCTAAATATCTTACCAAGTGTCACTGTCGTAATTATTGGTGATATTGCTAAAAGAAATTCATAAAAAATACATTTTCTTTCTTCCAATCTATTATTATCATCACATATAATTAGAAATAACAATTATTACACAACCTAAATCAGAACACGGTCTCGATATGAAAACAATTAGTTTGGGTCGTCACTTTAACTTCTTTGATAATTAAGTTGTGTTTGGGCAACAGTTGTAGTTTAATACCATTTTTGAACAGTTAACGAATATTTTACACCCAATCATCTAGTAAACCTATTGACAAAAGGTTACTTACGCCCGCGAACGCAGATATCATTGATGATCCAACCCGTCCACCATTACAAAAGAAAACCACCGCTCAAATGTCCATTATTTACCACTTTGAAAAACCATAGGTGACTCCTCCCTAACTAATTGATACAAGACTAATTCACCGTAAGTAGTTTAATATATAAATCTTCTTCAAGTTGTATTATAATTAAGGAGATCCACCCATTAATCAGTTTAAAGTAAAAGATAATAATATATATGTGATTTACAAAATATGTTACACAACTTTATTACAACCTCATATAGCTTACATGATGGAAAATAGTTTATAAACCAATAGTCTGGTTTAACACTGGAATATGTTTGACCTATTTAGATGTACTGGTTACACGAATTTTCAAAAACTAGTCGCAAAATTTCAATTCTAGTTTCGTTTTTCTTTTACATTTCAGTTTTGCAGAAGGATTTTAATTTTAACTTATTCAATTTCAAATTTACTGAACAGATTTCCAATGTGATTGAGATCATCAAACATATGTAAAAGTTACATCTAATAACAAAACTCATTTCAGAAATATATTAAACTATAACAAAACTTGACAATAAGTTCAAAAAAAGGCAAGACAGATATGGTAATCCCCCTTAGGACACGATGATCTATCTCGATATACACTTTGTAACATCTCACTGATGGTAGAGAAATGATAGATCATCAAAGAAAAAAACTTCATTCTTTGATCCTGTTTTGTTTTTGTGGCGGTAAATTAAGCTACTAATATTCGAGTAAACATAACAAACAGGGTGACTAGAATAAGAAATCCGAGTCTGATAATTCAAGTACTTTGTGAACACCAATCGGGTTCACACCCGGTCGGAAGGAATTCCCTTCGATATACCTGCAAAAGGACATAAAAGTAAGCAACAATTCTTCCTGGGGTGTTCTTGGGACGGTTCAGTTGGTTTTGACAAAAATTGTAGGCCTAACCGTTAACTACAGTTGCAGCAAATGACAGATTAAACTACCCGTACCAAATATTTTATTATTTCTATAAGCATAATTTTGTATTAATATTTTTAAACACGACAAGGCTGGTTCATGAATTTAGTATATTTACAAAACTGCGTATTACTAACATGAAAAATATAATAATGGTAAACGTTAACCAACCGTTATGTTCACACAGGCGGTTCCATGTTCCAAATTGTAAAACTGTCAAAGTTGAACTGTGAACCGAACTTTATAAATTCCAAAGGGTCCAAACCGACCTACTTTATTTGGTTTGGGTGGTTCGGTCGGCTTCAATGGTCTAAACACACCCCTAATTCTCCCACTAAATGATTGCGATAAAAGTAGTAAGACTCACAGTTCTTTTAGATAAGGGTGCTTGTAGAAAGCATCAGGAATTCTCCCAGTAAATTGATTGTGATCCAGGTACCTAACAAGTAACCACAAACTCTTCAATCAGATCAAGACATCCATTTTTCATATTCTATTTAAAATTTAAATAACTAATTAATGTGTCGATAGAGGATACAAAAAACTATATTAATAAATTCACGGATGTAAGACAAGAATCCTAGCAATGACCATGAATACCATCAAATTTTTCAATAACAAAAATTATATATTCTGGGTTTCTTTGCTTCTGCAGTTACTAATGCGTCTATATGATGGGTTTCTTTGTTTCTGCAGTTACTAATGTGTCTATATGACATAGGTATGACGAACACGAGTTTGACAACATAAGTCAACTACTTAACCTTATTATCTACTGCAAAGCACATGACTAGTTCTAGGACAAACATTTGGTCTCATCTTTAGAGATGGCTAATTGGAATATCAAGTGGGTTGGGTAATAAGTAAAAACAAGTAACTTTTGGGCACGTGTAGGGTTTGACCCGAAATACTATTTGTCCAAAAAGTTTGCACATTTAATTTAAAATGAATGTGTCAACTATGATTACAAATTATATTATTTCAGTAATAATCTAAATATCTGGAAATAACTTATTTAGGAGGTTATCTGTATCAATAATACACCTGAGCAGATTTTTACCTGTTCAACCCATTTTGTCTGTTTTCTTTTAGAGTTACTTTTTTATTTTACTAAGTTGATCTTTTAGAGATAAACCAAACCAAACCAACATTTCTAATACTATGTTTCAATGGATGATGATTTGATTTGAGGACACTTACAAGTAAGTGAGCTTGGGGATATGAGCAAGTCCAGCCGGCACAATCCCTGACATCTTGTTGTAAGATAAATACCTGGAACCATCACCATTATTGTCAGATTCAAGAAATTTAGTAGAATATATATATTATTATTCGCAGAAGTTATTTAAATAATCAATACTTACAAAATTTCCAGATTACTCATGTTCGCAAGCTGTGCAGGAATTCCTCCAGTCAGATAGTTATTATTTAGGTAACTGCAATTTCCAAAACAGTAGACAAAAGCGGTTAAACAACATTTCTGGAAAAGGTGACAATTTCAACTGGTTATTAATAACTGGCCAGATAGTAATAACATAGTTCTTGTTATCATGTTTAACAAACTATATAGAAAATGATTGGACAGTTAATTCCCAAGCTGACCGTTTCAACTGGCACCAAGCAATAATATAGTTTATGCTACCATGTTTAAAAAACAAATTATTTTTACAAAATTTTGGAAGAAAAAATTGGGTCATCTTGACCCGACCAGTATAGACCGATACCAAAAAAGTACCATTTGACCTTTATCCTCCCACCCGTTTTGCTACTTCTAGGGAAAAGTATCAATCATGATTCTCTGAAGCAGAAAAAACATACAGATTGCGAAGAACTGGAAAACATCCTTCTATACGTATCAATTCCCTTATAGTTCCAACCAAGTGATTGTTTCCAACATCTCTACAAACATAATATATCACCACATCAGCATCGTTAATGTTTGCAAACTTAACAATACCTCCCGTCTTTCAAAAAAAGGTCCACTGCTTTTGTCAATTCAAAATTTTAGATTTCCCATAGATTCCATACCTTACTGTAAGGTATATGTGAAATTTGTGAAACTTTATAAAATCATTGAGTGGACCCCTTTTGGATGTAGGTTACATGCTAGCAAAAAAATGGTAGCAAAAAAGTTGAAATGTACAGGTGGCGAAGATTTCGTAAGGTCCCTAATTCAGCTGGAATTCGCCCAATAAAGCGATTTTCATGAAGATGAAGATATTGTAGCTCAGGAAGATTGGCAAGTTCCCTTGGAATCTCACCTTTAAAGCTATTGAAACTCAAGTACCTGTAGATGTACAAGTATATAATTCATTAATGTGTTTTTTTAAAAATAATTGGCCTTTAAATAAAAGGAGTAAATTACTCACAGATGCGTTAGTTTCTTCAGCTCGCCTATTTCAGGCGGAATTACATCCTGCAGCTTGTTCCACCTCAAATTACTGGAAATATGACACACACATCAAGAACAAGACATTGAGACACATAGTTTAATGTGAGTGTTCAACTATTAATCAAATATCTAAAATTCCCCTTGCTAAGACAAAATTGGGGAATCTTATGGACCAATATCAATAAGTTATTGATATTATGTAATTATTATGAGTATGTAAATAACTACATAATAGAACAATGCACTTTGTTGACACCAAAGAGTAACTTACCAACCACAATCAACTTATTTATAAACAGAAAAATTCATAAGTTGCCAGAGAAGCCTTAGCAACAACATGAATATCTTATGATCAAGTTTAGTAAGGCCCTAATGCCCAATAAGGCAATAACCAATATGGTAAAAATCAGAAAGCAATATTATGAGGCTTACTAGCAATATAAGTAGAACCACAAAATGAATTAACACTAATGAATCAAGTGAAGAATCATACAGTACTTTAAGACGCTTTAAACGCCCGATTTGAGGTGGAATTGGTCCTGTCAGCTTATTGTTGTGGAGATCCCTGCCAGCAGAAAAAGTAAGATGTAGTTCATCACACCACACATCATCACAAAACTTAACGCTAATCCTTGTTGAAATGTTTACCAAATTAACCAAGAGATATTTATAAAGGTGTGAGTACATAATAGGAAAGAGTCTTACAGCCTTGTAAGATCTAGAAGATTGGTTACAGCAGTAGGAAAAGGCCCAATAATTGAAACCGCGTACACTTCCCTGAAATTACATAGTTGGATCAAATGTAGACAGATTCAGATCAATTGACAAATTCATAAGTCCGTAAAACGAGAATACAAGCCAAAAAGAAATTATACTTACATTTCAGTAACTACTCTATAATCACCTTGTGTGGAGCAAGTGACTCCAAACCAAGCTGGTAAATCACCATCTCCACATGGATCATCTCCAACCCATGCATACACCACCCTCCATCCAAGAGATGCTTTAATTTCATTAAGTGCTTTAACTACAATCAAACAAAGAACTATTGATTAACTCCAAGAAACGTTAATTACATACTTCCATCATCACAATTTTCCAAAATCAACTTTCTTAGTAGTGCTAATATGCATCAGAAAGGAAGAAAAATGCAAAAATCTAATCATAATTCCGTAAAGCAGAAACATAATCTTTCATGAGAGGGGTCACTAGAAGAGTGCTAATTACACTATCTTATAAGTCATGTTTTGGACTTTAATTCCATGGTTAATGAAGCAAAATCTGTTAAACAACAAGCTAACTAATCTCACGTACATATTTTAATCTGAATTTGTTCGAGCAATCGCACAATAGTATAATTTTTAAACTACTGAAACTTAATAAATGTTAGTTAACCCTCATCAAGCACTCAATTCAAAAATGATAAACAATCCACACGCAATTTCAACACCAAACCATGGGATCTAAGAGAATTTCAAGTAAACAGGGTAAAAAAAACACTCCAAATCAACAATAAACACATGCAATCCAACCACGCATCATATGAGACAATAATACACACAAAACACAACCAATATCAGAAGATAATCGAGCAATTACCGTCTCTTTTCAGCGTTTTTCCGTCAACAACAACATTCAAAAGGCAATGAAGCAGTACAATAAACGAAACTGCTGCAAATACACGAACACACACCATTTTCAGTGAAATCGATTGCGATTCCCTTTTGTTTTCCGATCCTCAGATCCTCATTCGTTGGTTGTTGGATTATATGTGTATGATGTATCTACAAATCAGTAGACTGAGATACAGATCGATAAAGGTTGAATCAGAATAAAATCTCAGTAGAGATGCATAAAGAGTGATTGAGATTTTGAGCAGAAAGATGATGCACTTCAGCCGGTAGATCTCAACTCCTCCGTCTTTGTAATGTGTTTAATTTTCGTTTTCAATCATAGGTTACGTTTGGGATTGTTTATTTTTATTAAAAATAATTTTTGATAAAAGTTACTTATTAACTTATTAGTTTTTGAAGATAATTTTTTTAAAATAAGTATTTGTAATAAATTATAAACTAAAAGGACATAAAATAATAAAAATGACATATTTTAAAAAATAAGGAGGGTTAATGAGAAATAGTTTAAGATATCATACAAAATTAGATTAAAAAGAGTTTTTAAAAATTAATAAGTAATTATTTTCTTACTTTTTAAAATCTTTTTTTATCTTATATGAAAATTGACAAACACTTTTTTGACTTGTTAACTTCTTAAAATTTTATAATTTAAAATAAGTGAAAAATAAGCAATCTTGCTCTGTGTTTTATTTTCGTTTTCAATTATTAATTTTACAATTGTTTTTTTTCTTTTTCAATTGTTAGCTTGGAGTTATTACCAAATCACAACAAGATCCCTCATTGCTTTGCATATTTACTCAAAAATAACTTTATGCTCATACTAATCATTATGGTTGTAAATGGGTCGAATCGAATTGAATTAGGGTGGACTCGGGCTTGGATTGTTTAAAAACTAAGTTGAACCTAGCCGCCTCGTTTATTTAACAAGCTCAAATTGTGGGATCTAGCTTGGCTCGTTTATTAAACGAGTCGAGTCAAGCCAGCTTGCGAGCCAGATGTTTAACTTTTTTTTAACTAATTTATTGTTTATTACACATATTCGTATATTTAGAAACAAAACTAATATTTTATATTATTTAAAAAACTATGATCATCATCCATATTTTATACTTATGTTTTTTCATCGAAAAACATTAAAATTACATATGATGGTCGTGTTATTTATATAATATGCCATAATTTTTACTTTATAATATATAGATTATAATTTATGTTTTAAATCAAACGAGCTAACAAGCGAGTCAAAAGTCGAGCCGAACTGAGCCGAACTTATCTTTGCTCAACCACAATTGATTTTTACAAAGGATCTTATTCCGAGCAAGCCATTTATGAACTATTTTCGAGCGAGCCACAAGTGAAGTACGAGCCGTGAGCTTTTAAACAACTCTATAATCATTTATACATGCTTGTATGATATTAATCATTGACCATTAGGGACGTGAGCGGGTATCTTAGTATCAATATTGCCTCTTAGGTTTTGTTAACCCATTAATCTTTTTGTTCATAAATAACGTTTGATTTTTTGGAATTTCATATCCAAAAGTAAAAGATTCTTTGAAGTTATGCAATGTTTCTTTTAAAATAAAAAAATATACATAATTTTTGTAAAATGGAACTACTAGTTATAGTAATCAATGTTGTCTGTTTTGATTGTAAAAAACTCATGAATTTATTTATAGTTGTTTGAGTGAAGACTTTACAAAAACAAGTAGATCAGAAAAGTTTGTTTTGATGGTATTTGAAGCCGATTATTTCTTACAATATAATATCCTATTGTCTCCCCAATTAAAGTGGATTTGTTTAGTGTGTTAGACTTCTTATAAAGATACGTAAACAAAGATGAGTATGGACAATGTCAAAATTTTGAAGGATTAAGATTCAAGAATCAATAACAATCTTAACCCAATTGTCATGATTCCAACAATCTTAACGACAAGACGAACCAATTGTTAGAACCTAATTTAGAGGAAGAAAACCAAAGTTTAATCGATTAAGGAACAAAGAGAAAATGAACATTAAGAATAAAATGAACATCTAAGAAATCGCTTTTTAAAAGTTTTGATTGGAAGATAAATCCATACACTAGTTTAACTTTTATATTTACATTTTTTTGAACAACAAATGTCCGATTATGTTTCAAATAATAAATGTTTTTTTAATGAGAATCATCTATCCGTTTTTCAGCTGAGATCGCATCCTCAAGTCCCAACCTCCTTATGAGAAAACCTATTACTATAAAAATCGTTAGCATTTTACTCAAAGTGAGACTTTTATATAAGAATTCTATATCGACTGTTTTTTTCATGATCTTTCAAACTTCTTTGATGCAACTCTTTTTAATTCCATTTTTGAAATCGGACTTATTCGTACATCCTTTACTTTTTGTTATTACATTTTTAAACCTGAAAAAAAGGTATAACAATACAACTCTTAAATTCTTGAAACAAACCAAGATACAACCTTGAATCGACTTTTAACACTCATCTGATGCATAATGTGTCTCAAGACTCTTAACTGTATAAATAGTCCAATAAAATATATAACTTATAAGTATATTTATTTCATAATATAAAAATGTATGACAATTTCAATATCAACCGTACTTGCATTTGCATCCAGAAGAAAGTAGAAAATTAGCATGATAAAATAGAATTTATGGGAACTTTGACTTTGACCATTCTCCGTTTGTTCTAAATTTCATTTATGATCATCAGTTAGGATGTACATATTACTCTTCATACTTACCTGAAAATATATACTTAGATTCTATCAAAAGAAACTAAATAATTTTAAATTATTTATTATAAATATAGGAGAATAAAGTATACCGTAATACATGTTCTTAGGACAAGTATTAAGATGTAAATGAGACAAGCTCCTCTTGGGCTATTCGAAATTGTATTGCTAAAAGTTTGAAAATAATCAAGTTTAAATTAGGTTAACCTTTTAAACTTGAAATTATTAATATGAAAACATGTACTTTTCCATAATCACGAAGCAAATTCATAATACTTATTGCAGCTTCAAACATCTCAACTAAAGCAGTCAATACGGTCAAAATAATAAGTATCGTGAACAAAAGTTCTAGAGTTTGAGGCATCAATTTGACAGACCTTACAATTATTAATGAATACGATATATGATATATTATCCAAAAATCAAAGCAAAACCTCAACCTATATGACCTTTTTCTCTAAATACAAATATAGCATATTATTTTATGATCTATTTCAAATTGAATTCTTTTGTCTAGTTGTATGCTAAATTGCTAATAACGTAGTTGTTATTTTTCCTATAGGTTGAACCTTTGAGTCTTGTGATAAACATCGATTTAGATTTAGTGTAAGATTACGTGTGCGTGTTTGTTGTTTAAAAAACTAATAACAATATTATCAAATCAAATATCACATTTATTTCTATGATTTATAATGTTACAAGAAATGAAAATATATGGGTACACGTGTTTCATGCCCTTCCATAAGTCTCCAACTAATATTCATTCTGCGATTATATTATTAATAATAATAATTATTATTATTATTATTATTATATCAAAAGTCAAACTAAAAAATCATAAGAGTCTTGTACATTAATAGATTTGCTTAAAAGTTAAAACACAATAACTATTTACATTAACAAAGTCAACAAATATTAACCAATTAAATAATAACCATAAGTACCATTTTACCCCTCAATAGTTTTCAAAACTACAACTTCCCATTGAATTAAGTCACCATCTTCTTCATGAGAAAAAAGCCTGTAAATTTAATGCAACTCATGGACTTCACTTGATATCACCTCCAATCTATAAAGATAATATTGTACAACTATTACTGCTGTTAGTACAACTATTTTTCATCATCTATCTTAGCTATTTCCATTCTTGTTTTTGCTGCTTCCAGACCATATCAATAAAGTAGCTCTCTGTTTTATCTCTTCAACATCGGAATTCAAAATCAAGAACAAAAATGGAAGTAGTGATTCACCAATCACGTTAGTAAGAAGGAACATCAAAATTAAGAGGGGGAAACAAACTAATTGCGAAATCTTTAACCATATGATCAAGAATTTGACATGAAAGATTTAAGAATGAAACAGGGGATGTTGAAATTGATGCAATTGGATGAATTCAGTGGTGAAATCGAGCTGAATTTTCAATTGTGAAGTGGGTTTGGTCCAGAAGGGACTAATCGTTTTTCCACCCCGTATCTCGGGTCGATTTCCTCCGGCGGTGGCGGTGGTGGGTGCTGCGGTGGCGGTGGTGGGAGAAGTGACCGGAGAAGATGGAGTGTGTGGGGTTGGAGGCACGGTGGAGATGGGTGTTGTGGGTTGGTGGTGGCGCAATGGTGGTGGTGGTGGTGGTCGGAGGTGGTGGTGGCGACGGTGATTAAGAGAGGGAGGAGTAGCACCGGTAAGAGAATATTCCGGCGAGAGGTTTTCATGTTTGTAAGTTTTATGGGGAGATGGTGAAAATGATGAGTTATTTATAAGAGTGGAGGGTGATATGAATATTTTTTTGATGAATTTACGTATGGAGTTTAAATTGGGTTTTTTATTTTTAATTTAAATGTTTTAGCTTAATTACGTCATTGTTGTGACTAAATAGTATGTGTTTAGTTTGTCAAATGGGAGGAAGTCAACTAGAATTTATCAAAGAAAGTTTTGCTTTTTGATATGTGAACTTGTTTTGTTACCTCGCGCGTTGCGATGGTATCATTTGTATTGTGGTAAAGACATTAATCGACCTTGTTTGTTTTTAACTAAATTTAAGTCAATACCCGAGGCATTTTCAGTTATGTTTATATGTATACTGACTCGAATTTATACCGACACTTATACAAAAATATGTTAAGTAAAATGTACAGGAGTAAACTCAAAACTTTTAAAATTTGAGGTGGTTAGAGCGATATTTTACAAAGTTTTAAAATTGTTTTAAGGGGTGATAGTGCAAATATTGAAAGTAAAACATATATAAAAATAGTCACATAGATTTTTATATTTGACTGAGTCAATTCGGTTTTAAATATAAGAATACAAACAAATAAGAAATATAAAAATAAGTGGTTGTAAATAAGACTTATATAAAAATAGGCACATGAAACATTTTTTATTTGAACCGAGGCATTTTCGATTATGTCCAAACGCAGAGGGCCTCGAAATTACAACGACATGCGTGCAAAAAATACGAATGTAGGACATTAGTTTTTAGGTAAACTTATACATGGGTAAATCGAAACTTTATAAACTCGAGGAGATGAAAGTGACTTATTACAAAGTGTTTAGGAGGTAAAAAAATCATTAATTAAAAAAGATTTGTGTTGTGGGAATTGAACCCACGACCTCTCAAATAAAAACCTTACATTTTACAGCTGCACCAAACGCGCAAGTATGTTTTAATGCAGAATCGCGAGCATATATACACAAAGTTAATGCAGGCAAAGCAAAAAAATAAAAATAAAAAGTATTTGAGGGAGCAATGAGCGTTTTACACGTGCTAAGGCTGGTGGGACACCCCACCGACCTTGCTAAATGAGTTGTAGTGAATGTGAGTTAAATGATGTTTAGTTTTATGAGTTTAAGGGTTAAATCTTGAAGTGGATAGTGGATGTATGATTAAAAGCAAATTGGGTTGTTTAGAAAAGTTAATTAGATTTAAATTTTGAATTATAATTTATATACGTTGAGTGTACATTGTTCAATATAAACTAATTTTAAATGGAGAATTACGATAATCGCATAAGTATGTATACATTATGAAGAAGATAAGCTGCGAAGGGGGGTGAAGCCGAAAGGGGATAAAGGCTTACACGCCAATGATGTGGGGATGAAGCTGTAGCGAAGATGAAGGGCGGTGACTGGGGTGTATAATTCAAGACTGGCATTTACTCATGTGAAAATATTAATTAAATTAAAACGGTCCTAAAAGTAAATAAATAATAATGTTTCATCACAAAAAGCAAATTATCTCTTTTTTATAAATTGTGGATGAAGGTGAGTTTTTTCCTCAATCAATGATATATACTAATTTTTTTTTTATCACAGAGGAAGATATGAAGGTGAGAAATCTTCCCTCAATCAAGGTAGAATGATTATACAAATTATCCAGTTTACATTTTAAGGGCTGTTTGATTACATTAACTTGGTAAGATCTGAATGAGTCAGAAGCTGACCCAGTTAGAAGTTCTGACTGGGTATGCATCTGACTGAAACTTAGCTGTTTGATAGTATCTGACTGACTCTGCTAAATGATAAAATCTCAAACTCGTATTTTTAAGGTCGTATAAAAAATACATTTTAAGATTAAGTGTTACAGGTAATAACTCATTTTCATCATGCCTAATTATTTTATTAGTGAGTTAGGTTTGATTCTCAATATATTAAAAAAACTTTTGATAATACTAAATAATAAGATAAAATTGAGTCTCCTCCAATTCTCCAAAGCAGAGAACAAACCTAACTTGTCTTCATGTCCACTCTCTCTTTTAGGTAATAACTCATCTTCATCAGTAAATGTCTTCATCTCCACCTCTCTCTAATATCTGTACACATCTCCTCGTCTCTCCGTCGTCAGCGCCGACGAGTTAGGTGTAAAGCTCCGGCGTGCGTGTGGTGTAAATGTGATGTGCGTGTGTGTGGTGTGAAGGTGACGTGCGTGTATGTGGTGTGAAGGTGACGTGCGTGTGTGTGGTGTGAAGGTGACGTGTGTGCGTGCCGTCTCTCCTCGTCTCTTCATAATCGGAGTCGTCGTCGTTGTGTGGTGTAAAGAAACTCCGGCGTGCGTTTGGTGTGAAGCTCCGGCGGTTAATCCGGTGGAACAAGCGAGGGTGTCGTCGGGTCAGCATTGTGAAATTTCAGGTCCGGGTCAGATGTTTTGTCCCGGTCAGTTTGAATTTTACCCATATCAAACAGGCTGACCGAGTCAGCCGGGTTAGCAGGGTCAGCCGAAATCAAACAACCCCTTAGACTAAATGGGTCAATAAAAATAAAATTAATTTTTATACAGTAATGATAAAAGTAAGAAGATCTTTCTCAACCAATATAAGATGTCAGATGGACATTAATTATCTATAGATATTAATAAAAAAAGATTTCTTTTGTCACTTGTCACCTTTTTAAACCATCATTTTGACACTTGTCATTTTTTTTAAACATTATCACTTTAGTTTCCCTCCAAAAGAATATTAAAGTAATTTAAACATTCAACCAATTTCTCTCTCTTCATAAAAATTAATTTGATCAATTGATACATTTTTTTCTCTCATCTACATTTTTTTAAAATTAAAATATTTTTTTTATATTTTTTATTGAGAAATTAAAATTCATATATTTTCTAAAAAAATTAAACCTTTTGAAACAAAATATTTTAAATCGGTCATTTTTTAAAATAATTATAAAAATATGGAATTTTTAAAAAGTAGTTTTATTAAAACAACTAGAATAATTAGAAACATGAGTTTTTAATAAATAAGATTTTTATAAACAATGAATTTTTATAAGAAAATCTTAAAACAAATAGATAAGAGAGTTAAAAACAGTATAATTGTTTTATCTCTTAAACAAGTACGTATATATAATTTTATACTTATATTAAATATCGTACTGTAACTTTTTATTTTTATTACTAACTATAATCTTTAATGCTTAGTAAAGTAAGATTTATTTTGCCACTTATCCTTTTTTTAACCCATGTTTTTGTCATTTATTATTTTTTTAGACATTCATAAATCAATTTTCCCTCCAAAAGGGTATTATAATAATTTAAATACTCATACAAATTTTTTTCTCTTATTAAAAATAAATATTATTAATTGTCATGTTTCTCTCTCTTATCTAATTTTTTATAAAAGAGAAAACTTCATAGAATAGTAATCAAGTTATAAAAGTGTCCTAATTAGGTCATTCAGATTTTTATTTGTTCCAATCAGGTCACTGATATTTTTATTTGTTTCATTCAGGTCATTAAAATTTTAGGACTGTTACAATTAGCTCACTTTCAAAAAAATTTAAATGATTCGAATCTTTATAATATTGTTAATATTTTATATATTTGAGTTGATTTTAATTATTTGTACAATTTATGAGTGATTTAATTAGAATAATTTTAAAACTTTAGTGACCTGATTAAGACAAAAAAAATTGTAATTGACTTGAGTGAGACAAAAAAAATTGTAAGTGAACTGACTGAAACAAAAAAAATTACAAGTGATCTGATTGAGACAAATAAATTTACGAGTGATCTGATTAGAAAAATCTTGAAACTTGATTACTATTTACAAAGTTATCCCTTTAAAAAATCAAACTATCTTTTTTTAGAATAAATTTTATGAAGCAAATTAGAAATCACATATTTTAATTAAAATCTAAATAACAAGAAACTAAAGTTTTATATAATATGAAATTTTCTAAAACACTAAACATTTTTAAACAAAATATTTAAGTCGTTTTGTTTTAAAAAAATATAAACAGCTCAAATATAGTAAAACAATCTTATTAAAACAACCAGAATAATTACAAATCAGATTCTTTTAAACAAGATTTTTATAAAAAAATATTACTTATAATAAATCTTAAAACGAATTTTAAAAATGAAACTTTTTACATAAGAGAGATAAAAAATGGTATACTTTTTTTTTCTTGAACTAACGTATATATAATTTTTATAATGTTATACATTAAAATATTATACTTAAAGTAGCTATTTATACATAATTAACATCATATTTTATCTTTAAATATGATCTTATAATACATAAGTTTTTATTAATAATAATTAAATATTTTATTTATTTAATCCGTGTATTACACGGGGACTAACCTAGTAGATA
>BJCM01062193.1:0-22641 GCA_018326385.1 Flaveria bidentis | reverse complement strand
TTTTAAAAAAGTTGATATAATTGTTTTATTAATTATAGTCATTTCTCATACGTAATTTCAGTTATATCATATATTATAATGTCATTATATAATTAATAATTTTAATTATACTAATATTTTATTTATTCAACCCGTATAATACACGAATTTACTAAAGCTAGTTATAAATAATTAAGTTAATCATAATTGAACATAGAATGTCATTTTTAACAACTTATATTTTATCATGTTAGTTGTCTTTTATTATTTCTCAACTGTTTTAATAAATTGTGCCTGTAATCATGAATCATGATAAAGGCGTCATGTACTTATGCTATTAAACTGTATGTATTTGATTGTCTTAGACATATCGTGCTATGTTATATGTAATATTGAACATGTTATTAAAATTATGTTAAATGTGTCGTGTAACTTGATTTATAAGCATGTATGTGTTATTGTTTAAATAATGGCACGTTTCTTAAAATGCGCATTGGTCTGGTTCATTAGTCGCGTTTATTAGCCATGATATATGAGCGTACTTACTATAAAAACAATAATTAAACATATAATTGAATTAATTTTGAACAATATATAAATGTATAACAACATTTACATTTAGTTCTTTTACCTCATCCATATGATTTAATTAAAACTAACATTTATTCTTAAAATTTGTTATCTTTTTAAAACCTCACACATCCAAAATTTGATATTATTTATTTATTCAATTAAAGAACAATTTCTTTTCTCTTTTTTATTATATATTTTTTTTTACTAACAACCACACAATAATAAGTAGTAAATATAAAAAATGAATAGTGATAGTAATAAGCGAGTCACTAAACTTGATCCATATTTCAAGTGATGTGACGGCGTGACAAATTCTGTGATTTTTATTTATTTTTTTAAAGAATTTCTCCAGATAAGTAGGGTTGTAAACGAAGTGAACGAACACGAACAAGGTATTGTTCATGAATTGTTCACGAACACAAACACGAACCGAGTTCACGAACACTTATCGAACGAGTTTCCTTGTTCATGTTCATTTGTTAAGGAAATTAAACTATTTATGAACATGACGAATACAAAGAACTACATGAACACAAACGAATAAAAAAGATCACATATTTATTTTAGAATGAAATCATCATTTTCATCATAAAATTTATTAAAACTAGATAAACATGTAACAATAATATCAAAGAACATTTGACATAATTGTCATAAAAATAACTAACACAAAAATTAAGAACATAATCAAACACGTTAACGAACATAAACGAACACATTATCGAATGTTCACGAACGGATATTAACGAATATATTATCGAACGTTCACGAACATAAATGAACGAACACGACTTGTGTTTATGTTCGTTCGTTTAACTAAATAAACGAAATTTTCTTGTTTGTGTTTGCTCATTTACTAAACGAATGGATATAAACGAACTTTTGGCCGAACAGTTCAAGTACAGTTCGTTGAATGTTAAGTTTATTTGCAACCTTAAAGATAAGATATGGATTGGGATTTGTTTGTGATTGCTGAGAAAGAATATAATTGGTAATTTATGTTATATTACAATATCGGTGATAAATAAATATGGTTAATGGATTTTGTTTGATTAAACTGTGTTTTATTTCTGTTTTTTGTTTTAAAGTTCAAGAAGATGTAAGTTTTAATAATGAGTTTGTTTCAAGGTGTTAATGTAAATTCTCTAATGGTTTTATATATTAAACATATATATTATATTACACCGAATAAGATACTACAGAATAAGATATTATATTTCTAAATATTATAACATTAAAGTAATATATTATATTTCTAAATATACACCGAATAAGATACTACAGACATAAAAATGTAGCATCTCAATCCAAATATAAAAAGTAATATTCATTTTCTGAAGTTATTAATATTAAGCATTGATGGTTATTTAACGTTATGTATTTCAATAGAATAAACTAAAAGTATGCTCTCTAAAAAATAATGTATTTGTGTAATATAGTTTGAAGGTTAAAAGGCAAAGTTGTATTTATGTAAATAAGGTTAAGTTATGAATAATCTAGTTTGTGAATGGAAGGTTAATGTAACTTAGACATATCTATACCATATAAAAACTATACTATATAAAAAAAATAAATCGGTCACATGTAATTTTTTCAAAACTTTTCAATTTTCTTTTCCTGTCAAAAAAGTATTATCTGGAGTTGATCATTTATACCACTCATCTATCTTCTTTTAAATTAATACAATTAACTAATTTTAGTAAACTCATGTATTACACTAATTGAATAAAAATATATTAAATATAATAAAATTTTATTAATTACAAATCAATTATTTATGATAAGATATGATTGAAATCTTTTTTATTATAAAAAAATTGTTTCAAAATAAACGTTTTAAAAAGTATCATTCTAATATTTTTCTTATTATAAACCCAATTTTAATTATTTTTTGTTTAAAAAATTTAAATTTTCAAAACTTTTTTTTAAATTATGTTTTAAATTTTTTTCTTATTTTATAAAAAGTTATTTATTTAGAAATAACATTAATAAAAAGATATCTTCCTTAATTTATCAAAAAATTAATTTAATCTAAAAATATTTAAATTATATTATTAGTAATTAATATTATTATTTAATAGGAGAAAAGAAGAATGAAAAATTTAGTGATGAGGAATTTGATATTGTGAGAGCATTCACATCTCAATCCTTATCTTTATCTATATAATTACACTAAAAACAACTACTTTATCACTCTTCTTTCAATTAAATACTATTTTTAACACCTTTATTATTTTTTTCTTTCCTCCACTTTAACCACTTTATAAAATTTAAAAAATTATAAAGGTTGAATAGTGAATATTTAAATTTACAGATGAATAATACTATTTTCTCTCTACTCCACTTACAACCAACCAAAATCATACCATATAATTTAAAATTTTACTCACATTTTTAAAGAACGGGATGTGAATGCTCTCAAGTGTACTACGAGTTATCATTTTATTAGTGTAGAGAGATTACTATATTATTTTCTCTCATCCATATTTTTCAAACATTAAAAGTGTTAAAAAATTAATTTAAAAAAATTATAAAAACCACATTCTTTTGTTAAAAAAAAGTTGATTAAAAACAACTTTTTATAAGATAAGAAAATTTCACAACATTAAAAGTTTTAAACAAAGTATTTTAAACCATCATTTAAAAAAGTTTATAACAAATGAAATTATCAATATTATAATTTTTAATAATTAAAGTTATGTTGAGTCATAAAATAACTGTATGTTTATTATTTCTTACGTGTCTCTAGTTTTACTACTGTTGGCTTTCTTATGTAATTGCGTAGGTGCTCTTTCCATCGTATCACCACCATTGTTCCACCACTATCACAGTTAGTAGTCATCCTAACACACACGGTTAAACCTACATCTAGAACCACATCACACCCTAATGAAAGCCTAAAAAACACATCCCTCTTGAGATCACCACTTTGACACTCAATTTTATAAACAACAACAGGAAACTTTAGAAAAAAAAACACAAATTTAGCGTAAACCATATTCAAACATGCCACAACCTAAGGCTTCGTCCAAGCACCCTCAACGAGTCATTAACATCTTACTACATACTTTTACCATATCAAAAAAAAGTTTTCTTTATCCAGACTTACTTAGTCATCGAATCAATCGTTATATTAATAATTTCCAAGTTAAATGACTATCATGCTTCAAGTTAGTTAGAAATAAAATCCATTACAGATAAGTAATCAATTTTTTCTATAAAAAATACCTTCATAACATAAGAAGTATACATTAAAAATCTTAATTTAACTAATGACATATCTTCAACAAAAATAAACTATAATAAAACACATATACAAACAGGAAGGTGTAACCCACGCGCCGGTGAGTCGATGTTGCAAGAAACCATCGTATAAAGCATCACAACATTCATGCAAAAATCCTCCAAAAATCAAAACAAAATATTTACTTCACAATTAAACCAATATAACATAACAATAACAATATAACAATATAACATACAACATCTCTCTCTCTCCATAATATTATTTACTCCCCAAAAATCCAAATTCAATCAAACGAAACGCCATCGGAAAATTGCAATCGTCTAGTGGAATTCAACAATGGCGACACCATCATCACCACCACCACCACCACCACCGTCACCACCACCACCGTCACCACCGTCACTCCCTACTCCGGCCACCGTGACGCCGCCGCCGGCGTCGCTGTACGTCGGCGACTTGCATCCGATGATCGACGATCTGCAACTCAGCAGCGTTTTCGCAGAGTACAAGACGCTTTCGTCAGTGCGCGTTTGTCGCGATTCGTCCACCGGTCGATCGCTTTGTTACGGATACGTCAACTTCCTTTCTCCGGAAGACGGTATATATATATATATGTATATGTGTTCATCCGATCGATTGAAAACGTGTGATTTTGTTGATTAATTTTGGTTTCGATGTTAATTGTGTGAAATTGTATGATCGGTTTGTTTTTGATCCGATCTGTGTTGATTTTGGTGGTTTAGTGATGGTTTGGATTGATTTCATCGTGAATTTGTTAAATGCATGTTGTTTGTTTATATGTTGTAATCAGATCTTTTTTTTTCTATCCGATCTGTGTTGATTTTGGTGATTTGGTGATGGTTTGGATTGATTTGATCGTGAATTTGTTGAATGCATGTTATTTGTGAATTTGATCGGATCGGTTTTGAGTGCGTTTTGTAAGTTTTAAGATGATAATTAACAAATGATTGCGAAACATGTTGATTATACATTTGATGATCTCTAGATCAAGTGTAGTTAATTAATGCAAAGGAAACGATAAACATATTTTCTAGCGAATTATGTGTGACAATGTTGTTAGTTAGTATAGTTTCAAGATGTTTTTATGTTAATGGAGATAATTAGGGTTCATGGTAATAGTTTGATGGTTTTTAATTGTGTTTTTTTGAGTTGATGCTATTTATTGCATGCCATATATTTACTATGTTGGGTTGTTATGATTATTTTCTTTAGGCGCATATTAGATATATACAAGCTTGGGTTCATATCTCACATGAATTGGGAGCGTTTGTTCATATAATGGGTGATCATACCATGCTTAAATAACTTTATATGAAATAGTTGTGACAAATTCTAGTTGGCATGCTATTTGTGATGATTTGCATGTTATTTATAAGTATTATATAAAGAATTGAGATCATCGTATGTTTAGTTTCAACATGATAGCTCATGTTGAGAGTGTTGCGATAGAAGTGATAAAATAAAATTCTTCCTTTCTTCTTTTACAACACTTTGATGTATCATGTTGAAACATAATACAAGAGGATCTAAATTCCTGTATATACGTATATGTCCGCACATTTGAGACATATATCCTAGCGAATATACCGTACTCATTGTTTTATATAATCTGTCGTCATATCTTTTGTTTTCTTTTCTATCTATTCAGTTAGTACTATATATCTATATATTAATTTTGAGATATGACTTAAATTTTGAATTTACTTCACTTGTGCAGCCATCCATGCTATTGAGTCCAAAAACAACACCTTATTCTATGGGAAAATGATACGCGTAACCTGGTCTCATCGCGACCCACATGCAAGAAAAAGTGGCATCGGAAATGTGTTTGTAAAGGTAATTTAATACAATGTTATTAGCATATGATCATGAGAATATGTGTTTTGATTCTAATTAGTTTTTTTATATTTGTATATGGTTGCAGAACTTGAATGAGTCAATTGACAATGTTGTACTTCAAGAGCTGTTTAAACCTTTTGGTAATATTTTGTCTTGTAAAGTGGTAACACTTGAGGATGGTAAGAGCAAAGGCTATGGTTTTGTTCAGTTTGAATCTGAACAATGTGCAAATGCTGCTATTGAGAAGCTCAATGGGACTGATGTTGGAGGCAAACAGATGTATGTCATGTTTTCATGTCACCATGACAGTTAGTTTCTGTAAATTCTGCTATTGGTTAATTTCACCTTTGTATAATTTTCTGGCAGATATGTAGGGAAGTTCATGAAAAAGAGTGATCGAGCATTACCTAATCTTGATGTCAAATACACAAATCTTTATGTCAAGAATCTTGAATCAGATATGACAGAAGAAATTCTTGAGAAAACTTTTGCTAAGTTTGGAAAAATTGTTAGCTTAGTTATAGCAAGAGATGAAAATGGATTTTCAAAGGGATTTGGTTTCGTGAATTATGAAAGCCCGGATGACGCAAGAAAGGCAGTAGAAGATATGAACAGGCTCAATTTTGGTATGCTATGTATATATGTTGTCTTGTGAGGAATGTACATTTAATTGTCAAGTTTTCACCATTTTGATTAACTTTTTCTTTTGAGTTTGTGTTAATGTAGGTTCAAAGGTTTTGTATGTTGCTAGGGCTCAGAAAAAAGCTGAGAGAGAACAAATCTTGCGGCGTCGCTTTGAGGACATTAGGAAAGAACAAATCATAAAATATCAGGTAGTTTTTACAATAAGATATAAACTCATATCGTTATCATAGATATGCATGACCCATCCTATGTATGTAATAGATATGCATGACCCGTTTAAGTTTATCATCTTACCATATTAGGCGTTAGAGTTGCAGGTTGCTTAGGTTTCCTTTTGTATCTCTTTTTCTCTATAAATACTTTCATGGGTTCCTAAATATACTTGTTTTTCCTATTTTAGGGTTCAAACGTCTATGTGAAGAATATCGATGATGATGTCACTGAGAACGAGTTGCAAGAACACTTTAGTCAGTGTGGCACAATCACATCTACTAAGTTGATGTGTGATGACAAAGGACTAAGCAAGGGTTTTGGATTTGTATGCTTCTCTACACCAGAGGAGGCAAACAAGGCTGTGAACACCTTACATGGTTAATTACATTCTTGTTTTCTTATTTCAAACAAATTCTAACAACATATGCATGATTGTTAATAATATGTGTCAGTTTCCTTGGGGAACATTTTTATTATTCAAATAGAACTTCTTTCATGAACCATCATTGATGATTTGTATTTAACTATGTTCTACAGGATACATGTTCCATCGAAAGCCTTTGTATGTAGCCATTGCCCAGCGGAAAGAAGACAGACAAGCACAATTACAGATTCACTATGCAAATTATATGGCTGGATTTGCAGGCCCGTCTTCTGTTATACCTGGCGTTTATCCTCCTTTTTACTATACTACACCTTCTGGTACCATTTCACAAGTACCTCGGTTAATGTATCAACCTATGGCCATGAGGCCCGGATGGAGGGCTAATGCTTTTGCACCTGCAACAAGGCCCGCTTTTCAGCCATCACCGCCTTTTGTTAGTTCCTTGATTCTGTTACAAGATTGAACTAGTACTTTTTGTATCTCAAGTTTGTTTTTAGAAGTTAGAACTTACAAGATCAACTTTATTTTTTCAGACTGCTCCAAGACCATATAGACAAAATAGAGGGAGGATGCATGGACAGATGCAACAGCCACAAGGTGGTTTTCCTGTTCCATATGTTACACATATGCCGCAAGTTAGTCAAACATCAAAGGAATGGTCTAGCAACCAGCAGGTGTGATGCTTAAATTTACCTGATGACTATACATTTTTGTGCTTCTTGTTATTGGCTTTGATCAACTGAATTCTATGATTGTTCTTTAGTAATCTGATTTCGTTTACCTCTTCTAGTTCTCGACTAGTGTCTTGTGCTAAGGGCATTAATATGTTCTTTTAATGATATTGGACGAGTAGCTTACTAACTTAGTACGACGTATTAATGCTTATATTGAATATCTAATTTGCAAACCTTCCATTTTCTGAAGTGAATTACATCATTACAATAGTACATGTGATGGACCATTATGGTAATTTTGAGCTTTTACTTTAACTTGTTGATTTTTGTCAGCGATCGACTCTTAAGATGACAAAAGAAAAACATGAACATGCTATTTTTACTTGATAATACACATGCTGATGCCTGTTATTTACCAAGTTCTATCTGGTTTATTGTGCTAATTGTTGTGGTCGACTACTTTTGCAGTGGACAGGAGAAGTCAAGTACGCGCCAAGTGGACGTGCTCGTAATATCATTAACAAAGGAATTGCTTCCTCAAACACCGCTGGATCAGTGGGTGACAGATCAGAGTTGAGTAGTGGTATGCTTTCTGCTGCTTCCCCAGAAGCTCAAAAGCAGATTTTAGGGGAACGCCTCTATCCACTTGTCAACCAACACAAGGTATTAGCATCTTTTGAAGCAAGGGGTGTTAGAGAATGCGTTTTGTGGATCAGATTATCCGATTGTAGTGTTTGCTATGCACAAATGATCAGAATATGGATAGTGTTTGGCAAAACCATTTGAAAGACAGTGATTATAAAACAAACAAACATACTCAACAAAAAACCCACTCATGCAATGAGGTTTGGCGATAGCGAGATGAGCGCAAACTTTAGCCCCATCCTAGGGGATAAAAAGGGCTGCTCCTAAAGACCCACTCATACTTTCTAAAAGACTTTATGCATTTGTAAACTTGATACGACTATTAACTTGTTTGACCTATATCTTTTTCAGTTAACGGTTTTTTTTGCTCAACGCATTTGACCACATTCTTTTTCAGCTTTGCTTTTGTCTGAAATATATGGCTTTTGTTTTCGTTGCTTCAATTTCAGCCCGATCTCGCTGGAAAGATTACCGGAATGTTGCTCGAGATGGACAACACAGAGCTGGTTTTGCTGTTGGAATCACCAGAAGCTTTGGCTAAAAAAGTGGAGGAAGCTGTGCAGGTACTACTGAAGGTCTCCAAAACCAAAGTATCCACCAGTCAAGACTCTTCTCATCCTAGTATCTTATCTGCTGGGGTGGCAGTCAACTGAGAGAGAAGATAGAGTCATGAGGCTAGAACTCACAATTAGCAAGGATTTGGTAGTAACCCTTAAACTTAAACTTATCTATAATTAGCTTCTTTTTTTGTTTTAACTTGATACACTTTTTATCTTTTGGATGGGGTTTGACTTGCTGCCATAAACATTGGCACTAAAGTTTATGTGGTTATAGATACTAGATGTAATGGATGGTTTACCCTTTGGTTTTGGTTTTTTTTTAATCTCAACTTACAGGGAAATCCAAGGGCAGGGGCCCGTCCGTCAGTCGGACGGGAACTGCTCTTGAAACAGGTTCAGTTGAGACTCTTGAACATCTCCATCGGAACCGGTTGGTTATGGTGCTTACGGTTCCAACCAGTTGATTGGACCGAATTTAAAAGCATGTTTTCCAAAATATGAGATTCATACTGTTTTACTTCATAGTGAGTGGTAACATCACTTTGAAACTTTGCATTTTAAAACTAACAATAGCTGGAACTTCAGCTGGATTTTGGTCCACTGTTGGTTTTCAAATTTAATGGTCAAATGTCACCCACATTTATAAGTCGGATGTCAACCTTGTTTCTGATGATAGCATACTGAAAAGCAACGTGTTGCTAGAATCGAAGCTGCAAATATAAATCTAGATCATCACTTAAAACTAACTTGTGAAAGATTTTCTTAAACATTATCTGTTTGTCTATAAAGAACTCATGAATTTGTTTTTGGTTGCGTGAGTAGAAATTAACTTACTCAGAGGTCACATGAATTGCTCTCGCTCAAGTCCTTAAACATGAATTTTTCTTATCACAACCAACACACTCAATGTGTTGTGATTCTTACCGCGGGATTCGCCTAAGATGTCACAATTTATCTTTGTTCATGATCTTGATGATGCATTATATCTTATGTATGCATGATTGGCGTTGTAAGTTCTATAAATTATATGTAAAGCCAATATTAACTTCATGTACTTCAATCAAACCATAAAAGGAATCGACTCTAAACAAACTAAAACGGAACTCCTAAACATCCTCAAGACTCAAAACCTTAGATCCACGTATTACAAAATTTAAAGCAGAAAAAGAAAGCAAAAATTGCAGCAAGGTTTTTTTTTCTGTAAACACAAGAGTTATCCCAAAGTATCTGCAAGTAAAATTGCATGTTTATAGAATTACAGGTAAGTATTGCTCAAATTTAGTTTTGTCGAACACATCATTTTTGCTAAACAAAATACACATATTTTTACAATACTAAGAACAACTTCAAAGGTGAGTTTATAGGAATAAATTGATTGCAAACGGTGTCCAAATTTTTTATAATTAATTATTTATTTTGAGGTTTATAGTTGATGTTAGACAGTTAGAGATCCATATGTTCTTTGTTTTGAACTGAAACCTGATTTAACATGTTGTTAGGACCGGTTTGGGAGAAACGGTTTGTGTTGACATTGAACCGTGGGTTTAATACCGTTTTGTAATCCCCTACGTTAAGAGCGGTTAAAAAATGAACCGAACCAGATAAAACTAAATTTCAAACCAAATCGGGTGTACGCTGAACTGACAATTTTCCCCCAAAAAAACCAATCTAATCACAAACAAGCTTCACCAAGACCTAGTTTTAAATCCAAATGATCCAAAAACTTGTTGGGTCATACCGTAAGGCATGCAATGTGTTTGGATAAATGACAAAAGTAACCAGTATTATTTAGTTAAACTAAAGATCTATTATTGATGATTTGATGACATGTTAAGCACATGCAAGTTGATTAGTGAGCTATATATTATCAATCATACAATGGCTGACGATAAAAACGTTAGAATTTCTAGCTAATTTAGTGTTCCTCTGAGAAAACTTTTAAATTTTGTTTACGATGATACAATCAAACGAGTCAAAATCATCTAAAATGTATTTAGACACCAAAAATCTTTTAAACACCGGTTGAACCACCGACTAAGGTTTTTGAAAATGATAAACCAAATTAGGTGGGTTGGATGAATAGGTTGTACTTTGATGGTTTGATTCGTTATGGTAAAATATATAAACGTGAATTAAATAACTCCCAAATAATTTTATAATAACCAAGAAAATTTACTTAGAATATAAACCTGCTTATACAACCAATTTGAGGGGCTTTTTTTAGTTGCTTAATGATTTAAACGTCTGAATGGTTCAGCACTTAATGGTTCAAACTGTTTGTTTCGTAAGCAAATGTCAAAATGGTTTAGACATTTGTCTCTGAATGGTTAAACATTATACTAACTTTAAATGGTTAAAACCTCTAATCTGAATTGATAAAATATTTGTCTTTGAATAGTTAAGTGATAACTAGCGCTTATTGCTTCAGACCTTTTAGTGGTTTAAAACTTAATGGTTCAAACCTAATCATTTAGAAATTTTCAAACAACCCATTGAAACAAATATTGTAACTCGCAATGATTCGGTTGATAAGACATACTTTCTTGGGTCTAAAATGAATATCACCTCATTTACGTGAAGGTGAAGCGAAACATATTACTAATCTTATTAAAAGGTTTGGTCGGTGGAAGTGGCTTTTTCCTAGTTTTTGTTTGTTTGTGTTAAAATTTTGCTTTTGTTTTTTTTGTTTGTGTTTTAATTTTTTTTATTGTTTATTTGTGTTTTAACATGATTTGTTTTGGATATGGGTTTGAAATTTTGGGTGGGGTTTTTTTGGGTTTTTGGTATCTGGACACGTGTCTTTGATTTGTAGGATTCGTTGACGTTTTTTTTCTCCGGATTCCTGCTTTCTTTATTTCGTTATCGATATCCTGACGATTCTCGCTATTAAGTTTTAAGTTTTCCTTTGTTTGTTCTTTTCGGAGCTTTGATTTCCGTCAGTTTTCTTTTTTGGATTGTGTCGTTTTCTTGCGGCTTTGATTTTCGTTTGTTTTGTGTATGGTGTTAGACTTTGATTTAGTTTTTGGGTTCTGCGTATTCTAGTTTGTTATGAATTTGAGGTTTTGATGTGTTTTACTTTTTATATTTTATTAATTTTATGGTTTTGAACTTTGATTTAAGGTTACGTGTGCGCGCCAAAACCTATTTATTACCCATTACCTCCGATCATCTTCTCCGATGACGTTTTTTACTCCAATTACATCGATTATAACCTTGATCTGTACCCTTTTATGTTGCAGGTGTGCGTACATATTTGCAATTGATTCAAATTTCATATATACAATCGTCACTGAACTTCAATACTCTCCAAAATGGTAATTAACTTCCCTAGTTTCTTAAATTTCAAACTCGTAACGTCAGATGCGAGATTGCCTAAGGCTTTTGCATCATGTGTGATTTCTCGATTCGCGATTGAATTGGGGCTTCTGGTGCTTATATGTTAGATGATTAGATTTGATTGTTGATTATGTCTGTTTGTTTATAGGTTGTTCTAGCAGCCTCTGTTATCAGTAAATCTGGCAAAGGAAAAAATGAAACCAAAACCAATGCACAAATGCAGCTGCTTTACGTTTTCGCATTATTGATCTTAGGAGCTGGTGAACTACGTTTTGAATACGAATATACCCCATGAGAAGGCTATGTAATAAAACAACCATAAGTATGATAATTAAGGTTTGTTTTACATAGTCCGTGAAGCCCTAATTTCCCTGTATACAGAGCTAAAATGCTACAAAAGATAACGTATTAACCAAAAAAGTTGTATTAATGTTTGTTATGTATTAAGGTGCTCTCCATGAGTTTTAACTAATGATCATATAATTCCTTACAGCACTTGTTTGAAGGCAATTTGTTGACATGTCTCGGATTAGAATCGAGGGGCTTCTTGCAGCTTTTCCTAAGCTGGTTGGAAGTGGGAAACAACATACTTATGTTGAGACAGAGAATGTGCGTTATGTGTACGAGCCAATCGAGAGCTTATATCTGCTACTCGTGACCAACAAGCAAAGCAATATTCTTGAGGATCTTGACACACTGAGGCTTCTTTCTAAAATTGTATCCTTTTGCTGCATAACAACATTCATGCAACATCCATCAAGGTTTATTAAGTAAAGGGTGATATTTATGAGAAATTATATTATCCCTACTTCACCTATTTTTCAAAAGTTACATTGAAGTGTAAATGGGTTCCATTCGGATATTGATGTATACATCTCATGTCAATATACTAAATTATGTCGAAGAGTCATACATAGTGGTTTTGACTTTTGACCTTGTATGGTTTTAAACTTTATTGATGTTGAAATTTTTTTGAGAAAATTGGGTGTCAATCGGTTATGTGTTTATTGAGCGTGAGCTACCACTCATGCAGCGACAAGGACCCGCAACTCTCGAAGGGGCCACCAACCACCCGAATCACTGTAGCAAACCCTCCCTTTACTTATTTCATACTAATATTAGATATATCAAACTTCTTATCGTATTAGTGCAACATACATTTTTTCATCGCCCTAAAAGAGGCGACAGATTTTACAATTTGTTTTATTTTCACTTGGTCTGTCAACTTAATTTTGGAGTTTGATTCCTTAACTATGAATAGGTTCCTGAGTATTCGCCTTCTCTAGACGAAGAAGGCATTTGCAAGTATGCTTTTGAGCTGATTTTTGCTTTTGATGAAGTCATTTCCCTTGGGCACAAAGAGAATGTAACTATTGCCCAAGTGAAGCAATACTGTGAGATGGAAAGTCATGAAGAAAGATTGCACAAATTGGTACTACAGAGCAAAATTAATGAAACTAAGGATGTTATGAAACGTAAAGCTAATGAAATCGATAAAAGCAAGGCAAGTTGATGCGGTTTTAATGTTTAATCAACATTTTTTTTTGACTTTCTGCTTTTGCTCTAATATATGTTTTATGTGACTTCTGCAGATTGAAAGGGGTAAAATGAACAAAGGTGGTTTTTCATCTTTAGAATCAATGGGTTCTATGGGTTCGATTGGAAGAATGGATAGTGGGTTTGGTAACGATACGGGATTATCTACTGGTAATAATTTTGGAAGTGGTTCTGGATTTGGATTAGGCTCTGAAATTGACTCCTTTTCAAGCAAGTCTAAAGGTTGGTCCTTACTTTTATTTGTACTCCCATTGGAGACTTAGCAGTTATAGCCCTTTATTTGCCTTATATTGCCTTCACTCTGTGTTCTTAATCAGTTAATCATATTGCATCAAAATAGAACCATGATCAACCAGTACAGTAGCATGCGTTGATTGCTTGATGGATCATTCCTGAAAGAATGTGATACCTTCCCCTTAGGGAGTTTTTTCATTCATATGGAATGTGACTAAGAATTACAATCTAACTCAATTGTATTTATGCAATCTTCAGTAGCATAGTATTTTGTTATAATATTTCAAAATTTCAACAAGATTAATCTTTTATATTCCAAAAGAAATCTTTAAATGCATATATTTTTATTCAGAACCGTAAGTTGAGGTTGCGAGTAGTTTTCTTTCAAGTTATATTTTATTATGTGCAAAAAAAGTAAAAAACTGATGAGGAAAAACACACTGCACACTGACCCATCGGCAAGTTAGCCCACTTACTCATCACCATGCGGATTGCCCAATGGGCCAGGAGTGTGGAAGGTTTTACAGGAAAAAAATAAAGGGAAGGGTTGGGATAAAAGACCTGTCTGGGGTTGATGAGTTGATCTATGAGGGGTTAGTTCTCATCGATGAAAAAGATGGCATATAATTTTTCATATAGTTGTGTGTAGGAGTTGAGGTTTGCAAAAGTAAATTTTTCATATAATGTGAAAGCAGAGACATATATATTCATTACTGCTATATGTAGTACAATAGTCCATATTAAAATTCATTCTAGTCCTATTGACTAGTTGAACTTGATGAAAGATGGTAATGATCTATTATCCCATTCCATTACCTTTTTTAATCCGCTCCTGCCAACTAGACACACTTAACATCTGCGTGAATCCAATCAGGTCGTCCAAGTGCAGCTGTTAGTGCACTAAGTAAAGGAATGGGTATGAAACTAGGCAAATCACAACGGGGAATCCAGCTTCTGGAATCACTGAAAGCTGATGGTGAAGTGATTGTGGATGATGTCAGACCAAGTGCTAATCCAAGCTAGCAGCTGCACCGCCACCTACTGATCCCATTACTTTAACAACTGAAGAAAAACTTAATGTGATACTTAAGAGAGACGGTGGTGTCAGCAATTTCGATGTTCAGGGAACCTTGTCTCTCCAAATTCTTAACCAAGAAGATGGTTTTGTCCAAGTTCAGGTTCGCATCCTTACACCCCCGTCCTCCCTTCTATATTTATATTTGCATTCACAGTATACTTGTGTTTTCTCTACAAGACATTTTTCATATTTATCATATTTTTCATATGTCTTGTATGTAATTGTTAGTTCGGCTGTCTTCTCCTTTAGGAAAAGTAGTGTTTTAGTGTATATCATATTAAACTATATCTTACTCAAATCAGCTAGACAGCTACATATATTTTACAAAATATAATTTTGAGTGCTTGTAGATTGAGAGTGGGATTAATCCTGAAATCAAATTCAAGACACATTCTAACATCAACAAAGACTTGTTTGCCAATGAAAATATTCTGGGCTCAAAAGATCCAAACCGTCCATTTCCTGCTGGCCAATCTGGTGACGGTCTTGGTCTCTTAAAGTGGAGGTTGCAAAGCAAAGATGAATCAGATGTCCCTCTGACAAGTAAGCATCATCTCATGCCATTTATCCAGGATTAATTATCTGTTTGTTATAATTCAAATTTCTTTATTTTTTATTTCATCAGCAGTTAGTTAACTGCTAGCCCTTTGTTTCTGGAAATGAAACCTATTTTAGCATTGAGTATGAAGCTTCATCAATGTTTGATTTACAAAATGTTGTTATTTCTGTCCCTCTTCCCGCTCTCAAAGAGGCACCAAACGTGAGGCAGATCGATGGGGGGTGGAGGTAAAATTCTATTCATTTTTATGATAATTGTTTGGTTTCTTTTCAGCTTTTTATAGGAGATATAGCACTAGGACCATGTTATCTTATTCCAGAAGGTGTTTTTCCAAATATTTCACTTCTATAAATTTATTGTCTTTTCAGACAGTCGATTTTTTTTGCTTAATATTGATGAGTTGAAAGTCGCTCAAAATGTTTTTTAAATGGATACTAATTTATAATTTGTTTTATTTAAGATTTCAGATCTTTATAGAATAATATGATGCGCTTAGGTCTTCACTAAAAGATATCTTAATATTATGAGTTTTAAATCTTGAACGACTGATACTATTTTGATCATGTCCATGTCATCCAGTGCTCTATTAATCATGATCCGGTAATATATGAAAAGTGAGGGGGTAATTGTTGATTAAAATTTACTTATATAAGAAAAATGGGATATTACATAATAATATTTTTTTCGAATCATATTTAACGCAATGAATTATATATATAAATGGACAGAAGTGTTCAAAGAACCTATCTTTTGGGTGCTCAAAGAGTTCTTATTTTTCTTCTCCCAAGTGCAGGTATGATTCCAGAAATTCGGTGTTGGAGTGGTCTATACTTCTCATTGATGACTCGAATAGCAGGTTAGTGAATAATTAATCTTTTCTAAAGTTTTTCCCGTTCTCTTTATTACAGATGTGGCAATTTTGATCCATTTGCTTACAAATGGGTCGATTCAAGTTCATGTATTATGTTTAACGGGTCAAAACTGAAAAATAGCTCAAAAATGTAAAAGAAAAAAAAAGGGGAACAATCTAATGGATTAGAACATAAAAGTTGCTAAAAGTGTATTTTTAATGCACAACACGTCCCAAAGTTATATTTATCCCAAAGAAATACATTATTATTTCTTATTCAATGTTGTGACATGATATGTAGTGGGTCGATGGAGTTTGCCGTTCCTCCGGCTGACACATCAGCTTTCTTCCCTATGTCCGTGCGCTTCTCTGCAACAAGTACTTTCAGCAACATGAAGGTAGTTTCCCTTTTTATTTTTAAATAATATAAAAAAAAATTAAAATAGCAAATTACCTGATGCACATGTTTACAGATAGTGAGTATCCTCCCACTAAAAGATGGACCTGCTCCAAAGTTTTCTGAGAGGACACATTTGATCACTGAAAGCTACCAAGTTGTTTAACAAAAGTTGTTAACCATATGAAAACATTGGATTTCGGAGTATACTTAACGAAAAAACATCGGATTAAGGTTTTCCCGCCATACAAGCATTTAAATCAAGTTTTCCTAAGGTTCTTAGGTTTTTTTAAAACAGATGAGTACTTTTGACTGTTTAGACGATGATAATCCGATTAGTAATCACCAAAGAAATCAAAGGTTTTGACAAACTTTTAGCATGATCAACTTACAACTTTGGCTTTTACATTGTTGAGTACTAAATTATGCAAAGTTTTCATAACAAAGAAGCTTAATTGAAAAATAATAATACAAAATAAATATCTGCCTAGCCCAAAATGATTTATAGCCCGCTATATTTTGGTGTGGTTGGGCTCGGTTCCAACCCACTATACAGCCGAATTAATATTATTTTTGACATGTTAGATTTGTTAGCTTGATTACAAACGTGAAATAAAAATTAACTATTTTAAATTTATTTTAATCAAAAGAATTTAAAATTTCATTAATTTCTATAAAATTTCTTTTAATTCATTCAAGTAAAATACACACATTTAAATTATATTACGAAAATGTTAAGGAAGTAATATAACTTGAAGTTTAAGATCTGAAAAGATTTTAAATTTTGAGTTACAAAATTTTATTATTTGTTTAATAACTAAAAAGTACAACAAAATGTTTATCTAAAACTTTTATAAAATACTTCTTTAAATAAACACGTTTTAAAGATTGAATGGTCGATAAACATCTTTTTATCGATATATAAATACGCGTAAGAATATTTTTAGAATTGAAAAGATTTGAGAAAACGTTAATAAAGGGTTATAAAAGGCTAAATGATCAATTATGCTATTTGTCAATCACTTTTACAAATTTATTAACCAAACAGGATAATGCCAAAGAAGGATTCCAAATTTTATTTCACAATTTCATTCTATCAATCAAACACATTGCATATTCTGTTTGCTTTAATAAACTCTAATGTTCACTTTTTATCCTTTGACTTGTATAAGTGACGTTTTGTTCCACAATCTTTAAGTTAAATCATGCGACAATGCAAAGACAAAACAAAACCTTGTTTACATTTGGCAAAACTATAACTATTTGTGTGTTTATATTACAATTTGGTCATAGCTTTTCAAAAGTTACACCTTTTGTCTTTGTTGTTTGCTCGGATGTAACACAAAACACATTTGGTTCGTGAGTAAGATATCACCTATATTGAAATGGTACTGTGTACTATCTACCTTTAATCATGGTGTTAGATCAGTCTCCTCACCACCGATATCTGCTTAGGCCTCCCATTAACCATCACTTGTCTTTGATCAGGCATTCGTTCCTCTAGTTTCGATTTTAGCTCAAATTCCAACTTCACCCTTGCGCCCTCCGTTCCAAACACCAGGATACCTTCAATTATGAATAAAGACTTGGCCAAATCCCTAAACATAGTTAAACATTTTGTCGTGTCCACATGAACCATCGACTTAAATGATGGCATACTAGAAAGTTTGTTATTGCTTAGGACCAAATGTAATACGGGTTAGGAATTTTTTTTGTTTTTCTTCTCCATTTAATAAAGTTTTATATTAGTCAGTTTACAAGTATTTCATATTTTTTTTAACATCCGTCAACCTTAAGGACAGAATGTTTTATGGGTCGACAAACTATGAGAACAAACTCATATTTTTTTGAAAGTCAGGACCAAAACCGTCTTATGAAAAGACCAAAAGAACCATCCATATAATTTTTTCTAATCTAATTTTCAAAAGCACATCTTCCAAAATGATTTTTACTATTTCAATAATCATACATTAAAAAAAACAATAATAGAACTTTTATGTTTGTTTTTTTTCTTTGCGAAAACCGACTTAAAAACGTAAAATTATCACAACCCCTAACGATTTCCAATCCTAAAAATTAATTTTCCAGTTCAATTCAAACAAAAACAATCTTTACAATTCGTTTGTATACAAAAACCAATCCAAACCAAACGACACTCATCGCTAATTTTTAAAAAGGTCCTTCTCAGTCGAAGTGTCATCATGTGGCTAAAAATAAAAGCAAGTTAACTACGCATCTTAATAAACATGACAGGATCGCGCTAAATCACGAGAACCATACTCTTTCGAATTTTGGGTTAATTAAATCACAAAAACATTGTACGAATACACAAGGGTCATTGTCTATGGGGGGCTCACCAGACCAATAGGAAGCTTCGCGTCGTGTTGCACATGAATAGGCCAATCTTGAATGGGACCATGGCTAAGCCAGGTGCACCCAACTGCCAAACTGGTTTTGTGGCTCACATCAAATGGTCCATGATTGACAAATGTTAATTAATAGCGGTCCATTGCACAACCAGTACACTAGTTTACTCATAAATATTTATCTATATATTTTTACGTTCTGTTAAATGATTTAACGGTTCATGTCAGATATACTTTTTTATAAGTATTTTGTTGGTATTTATTTTCTTGAATGACAACACATGCCTAAGACCATCTCTAGCGAGGGCTCACAAGTGCCCCTCTCCTTCACGGTGGCAGTTGTCCTCCTTCTGGTCATTGTATCCTTATTTTTCATATATATAGAGGGGTTTGTGGCTCGTTTGTGATTCTTTCCTATCCCCCCCCCTTTCATCGCGCTTTTACGCTCCTCGTTTGACTCTGCCGTCCTCATGTACCAGTCTGTTAGCCGATAATATCCTTTGATATTATTGGCATGTGTTTCACAAATCAATTTTCATCAGTAGTTTGTTACAAGTTAATTTGATAGGATTGTATTTCTATAAATAACTACATAATCCACTTTTTGTAGTGTATTATTTAATATTTTATGATTGTGTAATGATCAAGGAATTAAATTGTTTATAACACCTTGAGTATGTAAAACTTGCACACAACATATGCAATTACGTGCCATAATCACGCTTGTGTGTTATTTAAATGTATTGTATGATTGTGCAATGATCAAGGAATTATATTGTTTACAGCACCTTGAGTATGTAAAACTTGCATACAACATTAGCAAATACGTGCCGCAATCACTCTTGTATAGCATTTAAATGTATAGTATGATTGTGGCACTTAATTGCATAGCATATGTTATGTGCAATTTTTACATACTCAAGGTGCTATAAACAATTTCTTGATCATTGCACAACCAGGTAATACATTTAAATAATACACTATAAAAAGTGAATTACGGAGCTATTTACATAAATACAATCCTATTAAATTAACTTGTAACAAACCAATAATGATAATTGCTTTGTGAAACACATGCCAATAATATAAAATGATATTATCAGCTAACATAGCCTTCTCTCTCTTTCTTTCACATTTGTCTAACATAAAGTTGTTTGAACTTGTTTATGTTTAGATATAATTTAAATGTTTATGTTTATATGTATAGAAAAGACTGCCAATAAATAAGACTTTTAAGAAACAACTTTAAAAACTTGGATTTCTTGTATCCTAATATAATATACAAATCTGAAAATATTTTCGATATAAAACATTTATCCCATCGAGTCATCCACCATGGTTCGTTGCGGCTAAGGTTAGTATATTGATCTCCCTAGACCTTAATATATGATTCAACATCATGTTTTATTAATAAGTTATAAGTTGTAGCAACATAGCAATATTTTAAAGTTCATTATGAAAAATGTTATACAATAGTCTCTTGTAAACTAAGCTTTTGTATCCATAAATTCAAAAAGGTCCACATATGATAACGCTAGGGGTCGATTTCATGTAATATATGGGGACAGCGAATAATAGCAAGATAAGTGCGTTAACATATAAATTAGCGAAAGTTACATTTATTTATACATTATCTAAAAAAATATTGCGTATGATTTTCTATTTGTGTATCTATTCATTTAATACTATTGTTGATTTTTTATATCATTTTTCTATTTGTTTTACCTCAACTCGCACAATATGCAGAAAAGTGAAAGAAGAATATATAATAATTCTTACACTGAATGAATACTTAGTTATTAAAAATTAAATTTATTTTAAAGAATGAGATGAATTAAAATATCATATAAGAACCTTAAAAATATCCCAAAATGAGTGTCTCGTGATGAATAGGTGGTTCAACGAGTGGGATCATAGAGTTGGCAACGACAGCGCGAGGGAGTGGAGATGGTCGCAAACGGAGGATTTCAAGATCTAAATGCTATGATGTCTACGTTCCAGCGCTCTAAGAAGAGTGATAGATGGTGTTGGTGCTTGGATGATGATAATTCGTTTTAGGTAAATAGGTTTGATTACATGTAGATGTTGCTATCCTTTCGAATAGTCCTCGTGCTACGTCATGGAATTTCCTAAGAAGGTGAACATTTTGGCTTGGCGGATTCTACTGGATCAAATTCCTACTTAGATAAATTTATCTGATAAAAACTTTTATAGTCCTACGTTGTTATGCTAGGTTTGTACTTTAAATTATGAAATCAGTGATCACTTGTTTGGTACTTGTGTTATTGCGTCTAAAGTTTTGGAGGCGGTTCAAAGGTGGCTTGATATGTATCTTCTGGTCTTATAAAACCAATTGTTTTTTTTGTTGGTAGGAATACTAAAGCAAACATTCCTTGGGTGCGGGGGGTGTAAAACCTCGTCCTATTTTTGTATTGTTGTTTTTGTCTAGTTAGCTTATTGCTAATTGGTTATTTTATAATCTTCTATTGAAAAAAAAGAAAAAAAAAACTTAAATTTTTCTGTATATTATAGTGACTCGGTTGTCACGAAGAATGTGATTGATTGCCCTAAGATGATATTTCATATTTTGTTGAAGCTAAAACAATTTTGTTTACCCACACAACAAATATATCACAATCTTTTGTGTACGACAATTAACCCATTTTCGAAGAAACAACACAATAGGACCACGTGTGAAAGAAAAAAATGGCAATACCAACTTATATCTAACTTAGGAAAATAATATGTTTTCACTAATTTGTATTGTGTTTTGAATTCTTTATATAAAATGTAGGAGTAGATTAACCATCTACTTACTAATTCTTTTACAAGTTATGTCAATCTTTAGGAGGCCGGTATAGAGAATGCTAAACTGGAAGGTGATGCGACGGATCTATACATTTTATTATCTGATTACAAGAACAGTGAACGTATATTTATCCACATTTAGGGACGGAAAAAGACCATATACCTAATGGGAAACCCGAAATCTAAAACATTTGGGATGGTAATGGAACATATATTCAGGTATGAGACCGTGTATTGGATTAGCTTTAAAAATCTTCATGAGTTTGAGACGGATATGGTTTTAAATAATACTTACCCAATTAACTAAATACATTTACACTAAATATATTAACATTACATTATTCAAAAGAAAAATAAATAGTGTTGAAGTGTTAGAAACTTGAACTCATTAAAATTGTAGTGTTTTGAAACATTTACATTAAATATGTGTAGAGAATTATGAAGAGGCTAAAGCAACCAAACACCCAAAGTCCTTCTGCATGCATGCACATGAGTACTGAAGTAGAAGCTTCGGAAGTTCTCACACCAGCAACAAGAAATACTCTAAGTGTGAAATCTTCTGAAGCCAAGACCAATATCTTCCGAAGCCAAGACCAATATCTTCCGAAGCCAAACATGAAGTCTTCCGAAGCTTCAGAGACAAAGTCTTCCGAAGCCTCAACCTATGAAGACAGA